>JAQGCY010000867.1:0-13449 GCA_034700645.1 Xenylla mediterranea | reverse complement strand
AATGAGCATTTAAATAAAAAGTATATGTCTATGTAAAAAAAAGTATTTTTCTATGCTACAAAAAAATATTATCGATTTGTAACTAAATGGAATGTCAATACTTTGATTTGAGCTTTAACTTGAACGCAACTATGTTTTTCTCGGAACAGAATTGTTTGTAGTTTTTTGTCAAAATGATTCATTTGCAGTTGACGGAACCTTTTATGTACTTCTCATGACTTTGACAAGTGTTAACTAACATTTGTAGTATTATTTGCTAAATATGGAAATTTATTTTAGGAAGTTGTTAGAGGATCTCTATTTCCTCCAAACTTACTGATTATTGCAACAAAACATGAATCTTTTAACACTTGTATCTGTGACATTAAACGTTGTAGGAGAAAATAGCTCTAAAAATAACTTACTGTCACTAATACTTGCTACTAGCAAGTTGCTAGTGTCGTACGCCTTGACCGTTGTATTGAAAATGTGGACTAGTATTCGCTTAATGATACAAAAGATTCTGTCCCAAGTATAAAGTTGAAAAGCTTGGTACTGAATTCTGTAAAGATTCGAATGATTTGCTAAATTGTAAAATCAAAATCAAATTATTTAAACTCTTTATAAAGATTTTTTTTAATAATATTTATTTCGACTTGCAGACGTGGATAATTTACAACTCACTCTAAAGAACTACTGGCTAAATAAATTTAATAACACTATACTAACCAATTGATATAAATTAATAGTTATTATGATAAGTTGAGGGTTCATGGTAGGATTTTGGAACACCATAACCATAACCACCTCCATAATGGTGTGGGTCATAATGAGCTAATGTTTTCTGATATACTTTTGGAACATAGACAGTAAATCTCCCAAAATTATGTGGATAATAATTAACTACTGCTAAATTCCCGGAGAGTCCTCTCCAAAATCCTATATGGGAAAATAAAGTATTACAAAATTGAGTAAGAGGTCTAAATCAATTTAAAGAATTAATTATGGATAAGCATTTACCATTTCCAAATGCCCGTCCTGATTGCAGTAATATACCAAGTGTACCGGATACTTGTGGAAACTGAATTTGAGTTGCAAACATTGTTAGAAAAAGGAAAGTCCCAAATCCCTATAATAAAAATGTTTGTTTAAATTACTGAGAGCACAAAATATTAAAACAATAGTTAAAATTTACTCAACTTACTAATAAAACGTTACGCATTTTTGCTTTTCTAGTTCTTGAAAAGAGTGAAAATAAGAACAATAGATTTTATTTAATATTTAGCAAAACAAAATATTACTAAATCAGTTATCACTGTCAATGTTAGATATTAAGTGACACGCGACTTTGTGTTTCAAGTCCTTTTTCATCAGGAGCTTTGGGAGCTTAGCAATATAATTAACTACAAAGTAATACATATATGTGCCATATTAAATATTAAATAATAATACTAATTTAGTGTTTAGAACAAATTTCTGGTACAAGATGGTAAATGGTAAATCAGTTGCAGTTTATATTACATTACAAGAGCACAATTAGTTTTTAAAACTTAAGTAACCATTAAAATATAATATCTCCACCCAAATGATTTTTTTTTGTATAAAAATGACATCAGGTACGACTACGAGAGTACTCTATAAATTAAATTTAGCACGTGTATAACAATATAATGTAACCTGACACTGACAGTGTGGAACCAAAAATGAATTTAGGCTAATTATACGCTAATTGTTCTTGATTTTTATCATTCAGAGAGCATGCATAATGGGAATGAATCATGGGATCAATTGTAAAAATTGGCTATGAATCCTTTTTAGATTTATTGAACTTTATGTGGTTTGTTTATTTTGTGGCTTTAATTTGTGTCCACAGGAATTTCGGGAGCAAAGTATAACATACACATTGTATTATGCATTATGCAATATAAAGTTCAAGTGCAGTGTACCAATAAAATTGTTCAGATTGGCTATCGATCAATGTCGAATTTCATAGTTTTGTAATTTAATTTGAGATTATAAGACTGCTGCTCCAAGAATGAACAACAATTTTGAAATTATTTCCAGCAATTTTTCAATAAGCGTTTATTACAGGACAATTTGTTTTTCATGTTTATATTTTACGATACGATGGGTTTTTGTCCTATCCCAAAGAACCATGACTTCTTTATCTGTTATACTTATGATTTATGAAGGTCGAAACTTCACAGTTTATTAACATAAGACAAGATCAAAATATACCAAATGAAAAGACGGCTTTATGCATTTTGACAATTGCATTTGTTATACATGAGATGAACGACGTTAGGATTGATCCAACATGTTTTGTTATTGTTACTAATTTTTGTTATTTTAGATATGTAAAAAATATTCTTATTCTTTCTTATATAAGTTTGTGCATGAGCCACCACATGCTCTTGCAACTACTGAACCAGTGTCAAAACTATCGTGCGGACAAACTTGATGAATAACTAAGCCCATGACCCTTTCCCAGTATACCAATAGGGTCTGGATCGCGATAAAAAAAATTCGAGAATTCTTGCATAAATCTGTGAAATTGACAAACATGGGTTACAAAACCCGTGGTCTACAGACTCAAACAATAGGTTTACAATAATAAACATATCAAGTACCTGCCTTGAACCTCAAGTTTAAGCGATTAAATGCCGTTAATCGCTTAAATATTTATGTATTTCGATGTCCAGCAGTTTAAAATCAGTCAAGAAGAGTTTTGACACTTCACAAAAATTGAAAACTAAATCTTTTTCAATTTAGAAAATCCAACTGACCTAGCATCTTAAAAACATTTAACGAATATTAGCTTGAATAACAATCAATTTAAAATTTTGCAACAAAATTATTTCTGAACATCAAAACCTTAGTATTAGAAATGTTGTTTGTCAAACGTGTACATAAAAACAACGCTTACGTCATCATTTAAATTAACTAAATCAAGTTGCTACCCTGGTCTTAATATAACATTGAATCCGGCCGGAAAATCAGTATTCAGCAATTCAGGATGTCAAATACCTTCGTTACTTATTTGTCAGGCTATAAGCACAAGCTTGGCTCACTCATTTAATTAATTATGTTTACTACCTAAAAAGTTGTTTGGCTGGATTTCAAAGCATTTGAATATGATTATGATAAAGTTATATAGCGAATAAAAAACTAGTTATCAATGTTCAACTCTTCAGCAAATTTTAGTTTAAATAGCATGTAAACTTTTATTTAAGTTTTGTATAAAAGTTGTTTAAAAAAAATCGCAATAAAGCATTTCATTTCAAATTCAATTGAAGTAATGGACCAGCCATTTTATTTTGAATTCTTTCAATACAAGTAGTAGTAATATTGGATTACAATAATGTAGTAGTAATAGGATTGATTATGTAATTTGTGTAATAACAGTAAAGGAAAGAAAATTCTGGAATTTTCTTCAATGTCGTTTTTGAATATCTCATAAAATTGAAAATTACAAAATAATGAATAATAATGATGGTAAATATAATTTAATAATATAAAATAACATAACGCAATTCTGATATGAGTATGATTCATAATATCAATATCATATCAAAAAGTTGTTCACTTTCGTTCGTGAATTTTCTTATAAGTTAATTTTTGCTATTACATAAACTACATAAATGTACATAATAAATTACAATTTTTTAACATTACATATAGTAGATTAGTAGGACGCGTGCTAAAATCATTTAGTATCAAGATTTTAACAATTTTGTAAATTTACTTATAGGAGGGAAGGAAGGGGTATACGTAAATATATTTTTTTTACATATACACAATTTTTTCAGGAAGTATCATAAAAATGGAAATTATAAGCTTGTTTTGTTTTGTATAGTTATTTGTTTTGTACAAGTAAAAATACTAATAGTAGTTTTGTTTGACTGATATGGTAATGAGATTCATTCTGGTACTCACAAAAATACGACTTATTTTTTCAATATAGATCGAAAAAATCATTCCAATGGAATCCATGGCTTTGTATCATCCAAATCTAATGTTTCCCAAAATTTTAGTCTATGCGTTCCGGGCTCATCGATCATTTTAACTTCTTTAGCTATTTGGAGTACACGTATCCTCCTTGCATTTTTAACTGGATCCCAAATTTTAACATCGTTTCCATCATCATCTGTCATTAATGGTTTTCTATAAATTTTAGATAAGGCATAAAAATATTAGCAAATCCTAACTAATCCTTGAGTTAAGACCTTTTCTGACTTGCTTACCCTTTCGCTGCAAAATTGGATATTAAACTTGAGAGTAATTTAACAACAGCGAATTCTTGATCTGTTGTTTTATATCCAAAAGTATAAATTGACATGTTAAATATAGGAAACAATGTATCTACATGTGTGACTCCTAAATCCAAAAAAAGAAACCCAATTAATTATGAGAAAATTTTAGCAAATTCCTTGGTAATTCCCATATTTGTATGATTTTGAAGTACATACCAAAATTGTCCACATCCACACCCATTATTGTAGCTAATGAACTTCTTCCTTTATAACCATACAGGAAACTATAAGTGGGTGCAATTTCGGAATGGGCTTGAATTGCTTTATGGATTCCATAAACCAGTTCTCTGTCTGTGAAAATCTATGGACATCACAAATCACATCATAAGTCATCATATCATAGCATAACCTTTAGATTAAAATTTGTAAATAATTTCTTACATCTCCAAATACTGTTGTATTTTTGGCTTTCCTAGGATCTTCATTACCAAAATAAAATTCGCTAATTTGACTTGTGGTTCTTGAAACATTATGAGATACAATATTGTAATCTAGGAATGTTGAAGCTAATGGTTTCCAAATCATTTTAAGAGCTCCTTGTACACCAAATGCATCAAGAACTAAAACAACAAAAAAGTTGACAATAAAATAACAATATAATTAATCAGACTAAAGTTGAGTAAATATTGACTAAATTTTTTTTGCAACGAGAAAGGAATTTCTGAAAGCCTGAAGTTCAATCAATGAATAAATTAAACCCTATTCCCTTTTACCTAATAATAATAATAATATAAGATTATTTAAATTGAGGTGTGAATTTGAAAACCTTGCTTATCTTGTTTACAACTTGTCATATTTACAGGAGGAAAAATCCTAGGCATACGTGCAAATAATCACGTAAACTTTAGGTAGGTATACAGTAACAAGTTCGATCATAAGAATTAGATCTTTTTTGGAATTAATAAAAAAAGAAGAATTTAAGAAGTTTAAAGACCTATGACTTGGTTTGGTGACCAGACAAGTGAGTTAGGGTTGATTGAGAAGGATATGTTTGCAAGTTTGCATTTGTTTGATTATGAATTAGGAAAATTAGACAAGACATGCATTCTTTAAGGAAAGTGAATCATATTGGCAAATCCCTCATTTTTGCCTATATGTTTTGTATTGTATGAGTATCTATGTAATTCTTAATTCTTTTGAAAAAAAAAGATTAATACTTCCTGTATGAAAGTTTTTATATGGTATTGGTTGGTATTGATAATGATAACAAAGCCATTTTTACAAAAAAGAAGTTGACTTGACTTACTGGTGCTTAGGATATGACCTTCATCAGTAGTTCTTGAAGCAATCCATGGAATCTTACTAACGTGTCCCTTTTTATAAGCTTCTTCTGGAGTTTCTGTTAAAAATGCATCTGGTCCTGGTTTCTCAATAACCTGGAAGAAAA
Source organism: Xenylla mediterranea (assembly GCA_034700645.1). Taxonomy (NCBI): domain Eukaryota; kingdom Metazoa; phylum Arthropoda; class Collembola; order Poduromorpha; family Hypogastruridae; genus Xenylla; species Xenylla mediterranea. Next base: position 7,770 of record JAQGCY010000867.1, on the reverse strand, counting down.
AGTTGAAAATTTTAATTTTTAATAATTATCATACTACCCACTTATGTTTACGGAAGAAAAGAAAAAAGGAACACTTATTTGCGAGTAGTTCCTACATCACGCCTTGACATTAATTTTAAGAAAAATAAATAAATAATGACACTTACCACTCCAATTGGGACAAGCGGTAAAAATCCCCATTCCTAAAAACAAACAAGAATGCAAACAAAAGTTACTTAAGGACTTTTTAACAAATAAAGGATGTTTAAGGATAATCATACTTACAAATACATTTAGCAGTTTTCCACTCAACAAATTAGGATCCATTGCTATTAAGCAATTCATATAAGGCTTGGTATTTAATTCATTGTATGGACAATTTGTAGCTTTGGATAATCTTTTATTAACTACACGCATACGATCTCGTGTCATAATGGCCCATGGTACAAATGCTGTACTACTTAGTGAAATAGCACGATGGAAATATGGTTTTGACATTGGTGACATCATATGTAAATGTGCAGAAACGGCTCCAGATGAATGTCCAGCAACAGTAATTCTTTCTGGATCACCACCAAATGCAGCAATATTTTCAGAAACCCACTTAATAGCTAAAGCTTGATCTTTCATTCCCATATTTCCAGGTAGATTATCATCTCCGGTTGATAAAAATCCTAATATTCCCATTCTATAGTTTAAGGTAACTAATATAACCTCATTTTCTAATAAATATGCTGGGCCTAAATGCAAGAATTAAAAGAAATGTTGATTTCTGTGCCTTGGCCAAATGAATCCTTATTTTTACTTTTTCAACTTACCGTATTCAGCTCCACTTCCGAAATACCAAGACCCACCATGAATAAATACAATAACAGGTAAGGGTTTCAGAGGTTCAAAGTCATCTCGAATCTGCATATGCATAATTAAGAAGGAGAATTAATTAATTTATGTGCATAAATCATAAGTAGTTTAGTAGTAGAAAGTTAAAACCCAATTTTTACGTAAACAAGCAAGGGCAAAATTACGATAATAATTGTCAAGTCTAATTGTAGCAAAAATCAAAGTAGCTCAAACATTTCCTATATAAAAATATTATGCAAAAAACAAAACAAGTTTGGTTTCATTATTATTATTCATATTGTTATAAGCAATTATTAAATCTATTCTGACATTTGGGAAACCGAAAGAATTTTTCAGTAGTTTCTGGAAAGGAAACAATTCCTATGCTATTGCAAGAATGTTTGCTCAGTAACTTGACTTGACAAGTGAAAAAAAATGTTATACACGTGGGAATGGGAATTTGCCCAAAAAACTTGCACCATATAAATTTAAGTATAGATAAAGCAATTTTTAATTGTAATATAAAAAATTTACCTGTGGTGTATAAACCTAGAAAGTTGAAAAAAATAATATAAATTAATTCAAATGTTGCAATTTAAATCTGTCATGAATATGATATGAATATTAACATACATTGAGATATAAGCATTGTTCTGAGCCCATTATTCTTGGACGTAAAATATTAAATTGTAGACAATAGGCACCGGGTTTCTTAGCTTGTAGAACTCCCTTCCATGGACGCTTTGGGACGGGTGGCTGTGGGAATTGGAATAAATACAAACAAAACATTACATAATTGAACTTTATAAATTTTACTACATTGTATATAGAAAAAGACCAGGAAAAAATATTGCGCTACAATCTAATGTAGTAATGTGTACATTATAGATAATTATTTATGCTTATTATTGTTTTTTGAAGCAATTATGTAAACATATAAATCCAGAATTTCTAGTAGAAGAAGTAGTATGTTTATTCTATTGATGTTGCGTGATTCCCATCATATTAAGTACACTATATTTTGATTTTGCATTTGATTAACAAAAAAAATTATCTAAAACCAGCAAGTTCAGACGGAATGCAAAATGAAGAAGCCAACGCCAATATTGTACGGTTAGTTACTACTGGAACTGTGGAATTTATTTTATCAATGCTTGGGATCATTATAAATAAAAATAACATTAGTTTTAGTTAGTTAAGTTAATTTTACAGATGGATCAAATAATATATGTAAAATTCAAAACTGTCTTTCTAAAGCATGATTTTAATTTGATGAAAAATCCATGGAATTAAAACAAGTTTTGCCGAAGGTCATTTACATAAACATTTACAAGTAGATAAATGAAGAAAACCTAACCAGCAGATCAGGAACAATTAAAATGTTAATGTTAAGTAAATTATATAAAATTGCAAATATCAAATCAATCGTTAAACTAGATCATCATGTTTTAATTAGACGATTCTTGATTCCATGTTATTCAGATTTTTATATGGAAATCAGTAGTTTTCCGTAATACAAAGAAAAAACAGTTATGTATGAATCTTGACCTAGCATGACAGCTAATTAAATAATTAATTCCATGAAAGATTTTCGGAAAGTTTGTTGTGCAGACACGGATCGGATGTCTAGCTCAAAACTTTTAGAAAATTTGGAACTTCGCTTACCTTAAATCGATTCTTTCCACCCGTATATTCACCATAAGGAATTCCTTCAAATGCAAATATTTCTCTCTGTCTTATTGTTTTCATGAAATAACCTTCCACTCCACCATTTTTAGTATAAACAATTGGTTCAATTTTAGTCAATACATTGTTAATATTACGTTTTGTATGGCTAACACTTCTTTTAAATAGATTGGATGCAGAATCTGTTTTAGATGCTAATGGATCACTTGGATACTCATTAACATATACACAAGAAAAAAATCCACAAAATAAATTTAGAGCAAATGTTGTCAGAAGCATGGTTCTGGAATTATTGTATTTTTGTATTAGTATTAATTAGTAGTACTTTTTCTACTGTTTTAAACCAGCAAAAACAATAAAAAAATATTGTGTACTTAAAACTTGGTAAAAATATCCAAGCTCTGTTCTTAAGGGCTTTGTTGGATCAAATGTGTAGTTAATCCATGGAGCTTCCTTGGTTTATATACGAATTCTATAATGAAGAACCTCCTTGACTCCAAAGCATACGTTCAGACGGAGTTAATAGTTAAATTACAAATCTCACAATTGTTTTTATATTTCTATAGATTTAGTATGGAGGGAGCATCGTAGCTGTAGCTTTAATTAACCTATGCCTCCCTTTTTGTTGCAGATTTACTTTGATGATATCAAAACTTTTTCCTTTTATTACTTGAAAAACTGGATTTTGATTGAGTTAGGCAGGCCAAGCCATAGGTAGGCAAGAAAAATTCTTGCTGTAATGATTTTGATATGAAAATCTGCACGTAACCCTTCACATCTATTAAAGACTGGAATAAATAATTATTTGTATGTAATATTGCAAATTGTTGCTGAAACTGCAGAAATTTTAGGTACAAGAAATGTAAATTCCAGGTCCATCCAAACCGTAGCCAGCCTTTGAACTTTTTTTCTCCAGAAAAATTTGTTACTATTTACTACATTTTACATGTTGATTTCGTATTTTGATAACAAATTCTAAGATTTTAATGTAATTCAAACTTTAGAGAATTTCTATTACATAATCATACACAGACAATAACTCGTAATTCTGTGAATTTGGAAGTCTTCCCAAAATTATTTATGTTATCTGTTTCATGCTGAGCTTGAACTCATACATACAGTGCAAAAAACAGAAGATTTTGCAGTGCACTAGGAAAAAGTGTCAAAAAATTTGAATAAAAAATTAATGAATTAAAGGCCAAGGAAGAATTACTGTACATATGAATACTCGAGTAACCTTTAATAAAATTTTTGGTTTGCAAATTAGATCCCATTGATGAATTGAACCCAACTTTCTTTTAATCCCGATTTCTGGAAATTCATTCAAAGCTAACGTCCTTTAAGTTGAGTAAGTATTCAATTAATCAACTGATTGAGCTCAATTGAATACAGTCATGTGTAAAGACTTGTCACGTAGGTCTCACATAATTCTATTCTTATAATTGAGCTATACATGGTTTGGTTTGATTCTATGACGGAAGTTCATTTAACTTCTATTACTTACATCAGAGGTATATTCTGGCAGATGTTTGATTAATAATTTAGTGATTAAAGATGCATTAGATTTATTATATGTATAGATTAATTTGGGCGTGCATTATGTCAAGGCGTAAGCCTTGCCTTGAATACATCGCTTCATCCCAAATTGCATACGTGCAAAAAAATGCGTCTAGGATTGATTCTGAAATTCTATTAATAAACCATCCGACCACACTCAATTTTTTTGGCTAATTATTATATTGAACTGGGATTCAATAAGGCCATTTAATACGCAGTTTATAAGATCTACTTGCGTCAAACTTAACGGTTTTGACTTTGCATTAACTTATCAAAGATTTATAATCCATTCATTAAACTCCAGCTCAAATACTTATGCTCCCAATCCCAATTGAGAAGCAAAGGTAACTGGCACCTTAATCTCTGGATACCCTACGTGAATCTACGTTCAATTTGTCCCAAAATTATCTGTTATATAAGTGTCACGTAAAATGTAAACTGATTATGATAAACATGTTTTGGACATTCGGTACCAAGTATTGCAAAAAAAATAAACAAGTGCAAGGAATAAGGAAACATCACATGACGTAATATGTGATGTCCGAAAGAAAACAGAACAATAATCCTTATTTTCTTACTTAAAACAATGCATTTTCTTTAATTAAACAATGGTTTCAATACAATAATTAACATTTATTGTGTATAGATTCAGTTGTAAAAGAGAAATTATATTTCAGCCATTTATTTCTTCGGAGTTTACGACATCCAGCGATTTAGGGATTTCAAGATAAGAGTACAGCTTATAACTTGACACAAAGAAGTTCGAAGTTAGATAAATCTGCGGTTAGGTAGATTAAGAATTTTTTGCTTCTTACCAAGCATATCCGATCTACCTGTCCCTTATTTTATTCAGTACATGAGGAAATAATTTTTTTTGTTTGAGGAATTCCTGACTGACTTCGTTCATGATCATGACGTATAAGTATAATTAATATACTTATAGAAATTAATTACACCTTTAAACCAGAAAATTTATAATCTCATTGTCATTTTGATTTTAGTAGTTTGTAGATATCCACACGTGCATAATTCGTCTGCAAAAAATCCTGATTGTATTGTTTATACAATACATTATTGCGAGTAATATTGAATGAAAGGTCAGTTTTCTATATAATTGCGTTAGACTTGTATTGCAGAAAATGATTAAAGACGACATCTGCGTGTAATTTTAATGTAAATATAAAAGACTAGAAAAGTTGCAACAATTGCATTGTAATTGCAAGTTCAACAATAATGATTAAGAATTAAATGTTACTGTTACTGATCTGCTATTGCTAGACATAATCTTTTATCATAAATCAGGATTGCAAAGCAAGTTTCTTATAGGTTTACATTTACGCATGTAAAGTAATATTTATGTCTTAATGTCACGGCAGGAATTAATTAATTAGTTACCCTGATACTGCTCTAAACATCTCTCTTTGATGTGTCACTCACCAGATTTATAATTTTACGCATTTTTATTACCTCCACGCGACAACCCAGCACATGAACTTTGGCTTTCGAAGTAAACATTTCGAAGTTGGATTCTAATATCTAATTCGTACATACCATGGCCCTTTTCATATCATATATCTCTGCTCAACTGCTCAAAATTCGATTCTAAAATATACTTTAATGAATCAGAACAAAAATTCAGAACACTTAACTCCGGTAAACCGTTCATGGACCAGGCCAATTTCGAAAAAGAAATGAAGCATGAGAGTTCTAAGGTATTGATTTTGTTTTGAACACTAAATTCTGATTCTGAACTCCAAAAAGTTTTTCCTGTAATTTCCTTAAGGTACCTCTTCTACCTGTTGAAAGTGTATTTTTAGTTGGCTTAATTTGCATGCATATATAATGGATGTTTATATTTGTCATCTATATTTACACCTAAGATCGGAAGTACTACTAATAATAATTATACAGTTACTCCAGCATGTAAACTTTCCCTTTCAGTTTTAAATGTTTCTTTGTTTCTGTTTGTTCTCATCGGAAGCTCACCAAATACCAACATATTAGTTATTTTATTGATTTAAACTTACACGATTGAAAACAGCTCAAATAAAATTAAGTTTTATTCTAAACAATAATGAGCAATCCATTGAAAAATGTGGAGGTAAGTCTAGTCTACTCTAGATATTGCATTACTTTTATTTGAAGTTTTTTACAATAATTGAGTTTACATGCTTACAGATATTGCAGAATCTGATTAAATTTACACCAACCAATGAATGGAACAAACTTCGTCAGCTTTCAAAGTTCCACTACAATATTTTAAATAAGAGATTTTTGTCTACAATTGACTCAATATTATTTGATGTTAACATATCAATTTCGAACGATGCTTCCAAACTTCCTATTCCAAAAGTATTTTTGAATAGCTATTGTCCCAGCATTCCAAATATCTACAAAAAACTTTATATTCCACAGTTACGTTTTTTCGATATTGGCATCAGAAACATGGATCATGTTATCAAAATTATTTCTCAAATAGCTCCATTCATTGAGCATTTAGAAATTGGGTACCAAAAGCGTCAATTCACTTATTGTATTACAAACATTTGCTACTTTTATGAATTTCTTAAACAGTTTACTAATTTAAAAACCTTTAAAATGAAAATTTATACTGGATTAGATTTAAGTACAATTAGTAAGGGGAAGTTGGCGGATATATTTCCATTAAACTGTGAAATAAATTTAGAAACTAGGCACGCAATGCAAATGTTTGAAAGATTATTTATTGCAGGAGCAGGAAATTTTCCAAATTTTATGTGTGTCTAAAAAGATAAAGCTTCATCTCCAAAAACTCAAAATATGTAATCTTTTACTAAACTATAATTTATTCTTTTGGTAAATAACACTAACAATTTGTATTATTGAATAATATTACACATAATCCATGTTATAACACATGCAATCACAAGGCCTACACCAACATCCATTAAAACCCATTTTTTCACAACTTCTACAACATTTTCCACCTGCTCCTGGTGAATATGATCCACATTTCCGGCAAGCTAATAAACCATCATTATCTCGATGAAGTCTTAACAGCATATTTTCTGAAGAAGATTTTACTGGCCTACCGCCTGCATTACTGGCATCATAATAATGATAAGCTGGAGATGGATAAATAGCATTATTATAACTATTGTAATTGTTATAGCTAGGACTTAAATGTTGACGAAGTGCATCACGAAGTGAACCACGCGTAACTGTTACACGCGTATCATGAATTCCATCTAATTGTCTGCGAGTTCTGTTGGAATACTCGTGAGCTCTGGTTATAATGGGTTGCTAAAAACGTTGATAATTAAATTAAACACCATAATTAATTATGCAATGCTTACAAAATGAACAAATTAATACTTACAATGAACACTAGTACTATGATTGTAAATCTTGTTAAATTCCACAAAACCATTTTTAAGTGTAATCATTGGATTTGACAGTTCTGAGAACAAATACTACACTGAAACGAATTTGATTAGAGATTAGTTGTATTTATAAATTTCTTTAAAACAAATTTTTTTTAGTGAAAACCAAAAAATGAAATGAAAGTGAGTTAAAAATGTTAAAACTGTATTTGTGTAATTTCTTACACCTTTGAGTCGGTAAGTAATTAAGATTTGTGTGATTTTCTATATGTTATGTTGAATTTATTTGTAATCTGGGAGTTCCTTATGGTTTCTTGTTAACTAAGTGCTAAAATGCCAGCATGCG
>JAQGCY010000866.1:0-13459 GCA_034700645.1 Xenylla mediterranea | reverse complement strand
GTAGAAACTACTGCTGACTAATGTAATATGCTATGGGTCTTCATTAAAAAATATTGAATTATCTAAATGAATGAGCGCAAGGTACAATGAAAATTTCTCCTGTACAAGTACAATATGTGCTGATAATCTTATTATAGCTCGTACTTACTAAAAATTCACTATTTTGTTGTAAAAAAAACTTTTTTTACCAGGTTTCTATTGTTTAGACCTGATTAGAATGCAATTTGTTTTTATTTTAAGCAAAATAGTTTGCTTTTGTGTCATACTTATAGAGGATGGTTTTAGTTTTGAGAGTTGATGTAAATGCAAAATGATAAGAAATTGATATAAAGTAGTGGTTTGCTAATGAACCAGAAATCTTTTTCATTGAAGAGAAAGCAATTCTTGATGAGTGACACGAGTGTCTGTCTCCAACTTATCTTTAATTTTCTTGGAGTTTCTCAACTTGAAAGAAATCTATCTTATTATTGTTAGGAGCAAAGGTTCCGTCCTTCTTCACTCCCTAATTTTAGCAGGTTACAGACTGAGAGAGAATCTAGCATAAAATAGAGTTCGAGGAAAAGTGGATAAGTAATAGTAACCGTCAGTAAGGAAAGGACAAGGATGTTTGATACTGGGAAAGAAAGAAAGAGAACAGAGAGTAAAGTAAAGTGATCCAATACATAAATATGTAAGTGGAGTGAGTGCAAGGAAGCACAGTCCGGTGTTCAAGTCTCATCTGAATGACGATTGTTGGAGAAAGGAGGATCTTGATCAATACTTTTTTCGACTTTCTTTTCTTCTTTCTTTCTCTCTGACGTCAGCACTTTGATGCATATAGGGACGAGTAGAGTGAAAAGAGTAAACCCAAACTAAACCATAGTCTGTAGAGAGATAACCCAGGTAAAAGCATGTTTTCTCTACTTCTACTATATATATGAGAGTCCCTGCAGCTTCAGCCTTTCCATTTCCGAGTCCAGTTAGCCTTTCTCTTCTTAGGGTTTTTTCTGCGCACAGTTTTCTCTCATTTAGCATGCTACAACTCCCCCTCTTTCCCTCTCCGAAACTGCTGCATCAAAAAAATAAAATAAAAACTATGTACAAGAACTCCCATCTCTTTCTCTACTTTCACCTTCTACTACATTTATATACATACTTAGATCCACTATTACGATGTACTCTGATTATAGATGCTACTATACAACCATATTTTATACTACCCGACTTAGTTACTTCGTTCCAGGTCACTCTACCAAAGAAAGAAAAGTTACACTGGACGAAAAGTCCCGTTTTATCATGTGATAACTCTTGTTCCTCAGTAGTACTTTGAAGCCCTTAAAGTAAACTTATTCCTAAAAAATTAATTCCCAATCATTCAGATCCCTTGGAACTATTTAACTAGGCGTAAATCGAACAATATTAGGATTTCGGGGGTCCTCCGTGACGTCATTACTCTTACTTTGTAATGGGAGGGGAGATCTCTACGGAACAACTCTAAAATTTAAAGTACCCTTTGAAATAATTATCAACAAATCGTGGAATTGCCACTATGGAAGAGAGTTGAAAATTTGCTCCAAAATATACAAAACACTTATGATTTGATACAATGTGTAATTTAGAAAAATCAGTGAAATGTTTTTCTTCCTCCAATTTATCAATAATTTGGTGTAATTATTTTCAGTCTGCTATTACGAATCTCACCTGATCCCTATATTACAATATCAAATCCCGATCAAAACCAACAAATAATTTCATTAGTAATGGGTAGTTTAATTTATTGTTGAGTACTTACACAAAAAAATCAATTAGTTCCTTGTGCCTTCCTTTAATTAAATTTGACTAAACGGAACGAGTTGTGTATATATAACTAGAAACTTCTGTTGCATTATAGAATTTTAAAAACTTTAAGTTTCTATTTGAATGATTAACTGGAAGGAAAAACGGATATCTTGCAAGTAAGTGAAAATAACTTTCACTTTAAGGTACTACATATGGTCCTTGTATGGGTTCAGTTATTGGTTTATAAAATCAATAGAGAAAAAAATCTAAAAGTGAACACTTGAAATAAAGGAATTTTGTCGATATGATCCCAAGAAAAAAGGAACAGTAAAAATTCAATATTATGCTTTTGTGTAAAACCTAATAAAGCAGTCTTTTCAATAAAGATACAGAGCTTTCACAAAAGAAAGTCTTTCGAGGAAGATTATTATTACTCAATCAAATTCTTTGTGTTTCGCTGGAAATTGAAAACTGTTATCAATCTTTCACTGTAAAATGGAATTTAATAATAATTACTCATTGTTTAACTGAATTTTTTTTATTTTCAGTATTTTGGCGTCAGCCCGATGTGATGATGACACCTGAGCGATATTGCTCAGGATCCAGGACTCATATAGTTAAATTATTCCCCCGTACAATTAAATTGATCAGAAATATACAATCCCGATTTATCGTCCCAAGCCCAAAATCCACTACACTAGAAAATTTTGTTTATTGCAACAAAGATTCCAAACTTTGTGAGATTGTGTTTTTGAAAAAGGTCTTCAAATGTTTAGTGATTTCAATAGTAAATATACGTAACAGCAAACCATCCTTCTGGGATGGAGACTTGAAAGTTTTGGATAATGGCAAGTACGTCGTCGAGCCACTGTCCCGTTAATGACCTACCACCGATGCCAGATCTTTCTCACCTAACTCAAGAAGAAAAACTAATTATTCAAAATGTAATGCTACGTCAACAACAAGAAGAAGCCAAAGAACATGAAATTGTCAGGTAAGTTGTAGTTTATAAACGATGAAAATCAAAGTTATAAATTTCATAAATATCTGTAGGAGAAAAGCGGACGAAGTAAAAGTGCTGGAGGAAACAATCCGACAGCGGAGCGAAGCTCAACGGAAAGCTGGAGCTGGGCTTGATGCCACTTGTCAATTGTGCCTCAAAACTAAATTTGCAGATGGGATTGGCCACGTATGTGCTTATTGCACTGTGAGATGCTGTGCAAGATGCGGTGGAAAAGTGACTCTTCGATCCAGCAAAGTGATATGGGTTTGTATCTTGTGTCGAAAGAAGCAGGAGCTCCTAATTAAAACAGGACAATGGATAAACACGCCGCCACCTGGATCCACTCCTGAAAAAGAAAACCGTGGCCCAGGTTTGGGCATTGGAAGTCTTGGAGCATCTCCTTCTACTTCTCCATCCCGGTTTCTCCCTACCCTTCAGAGAGCATCAAGTCTGCAAAGTCAAGGAAGAGAACTTCCTAACCCCCAATTCCGTCGACAATATAGCCAGGAAAATCCTATTCCTGGAACAATGAGCAGTGGAGGCACGGCACAATATTACCACCACCCTCATCTTCAACATCATCTCCGAAGATCGTCTTCTACTGAAACGCACGACTACTATCCGCCAACTTACAGAGACCAACCTCAAACTTACGGACTAGGTTATAGTCATGGATCGGGGATTGACAGTGAAAGAGACTTTCCCCCTCCGCCTGCCCCTTCATCTGTTCATTCCTACTCTACCCAAAGCTCACCACGAATGACAAGAGGACCACATTCTACACCAATTTATCAATACCAGAGAGACGATGCTTCGCAACCCTTAATACAGCCTGCTCCATACACTTCAATGATAGCTAAAGATTCAAGATATTCTTCCAATTTAGATTCACCCTCTTATACTTCTTATGATCAACCCATGCCACAGAAGGCCTTTTCTCAAAAATCACCTACTCAGCAATTGCGAACTCAACGACCAGAACGACATAGCAGTAGGGCCTTAAGTTCAGGAACTGCATCAGGTCAACGTTCCTTAAGTTCTTCCGAAGAAGAGCTTCGCTCCACGCCGGACTATGGATCTGGCGATGAAGTAGACGGCCGGAGACAGCACCATCCAAAAGATTTGCCTGGCCGAAGTAGCTCCTATGTTCAAAGCCAACCATCACGTTCTTCTTATCAACCAGCACCTTCTCATTTACCACCGGAGCCTTTAAATACGTTTTCAGATATTGGTGGGATGAGAGGAAACTCAGTAAAGAGTAGTAGCAAAATATATCAACCTGTTCAACAGGAAATAATTACTGGCAGTTCATATGCTAGAAATTTAACAACAATGCCCGGTCGAGTAGAGATACACGAATTTCCTACCCGTTCGACCGTAGTTACCACTACACCCCCAGAAAGAAGGAGGGCGGGTTACACGGACAGAACCAAAAAGAAAACAGTCCGATTTGATTCTGACGATTTTGGTGAAGGTCCTAGTGGGGGAAATGACGATGACTGGTTTCATTGGGATCAAAGTACAGGGAGTTCAGTTGGAGCAGAACGACAAGGATCACAAGATTCTACAACTAAAGACTCTGGAATTGATTCTTCTTCCAATTTCACTTCAAGTGAAGACTCAAATCGAGAACTAATTCCTACAAAGGTAATCCAATATTAAGTCTAACTAAGTGTAAAAACATTGTGTGAATTGAATTTCATAAAATATAGCATCCGGTTTCCTGGAGGCCAAATGCAGAGGGTTCTAAACTAATAGGTCATATGATCCTTAAAAAGGAGATTAGGGAAGGGCAAGGTATAACTTCAAATATTTTGGGACTCAAAGTTACTGGAGGACAAATGTTGGATACAAACAGAATTGGAGCAATTGTGGAGAAAGTGAAGAAAGGTTCAATTGCGGACCAAGTAGGAAGACTGAGGCCTGGTGATGAGGTGTTAGAATGGAATGGAAGGTACATAAAGTGCAAATATTAAGAACAATAACATTTAGATTTAACTTGATTTTTAACTAATTAATTCTATTATACAGATCTTTAGCCGACAAGACGTATAGTGAGGTTTATGATATCATATCAGACTCTAAGCAAGACACCCAAGTGGAACTTGTAGTTGCTCGTCGAATTGTTCCTACAGGAGGACAAGGACAAGGGACTGGTGGTCCCCCTTATGGAACTTCAGGACAATTAGCTGGGACTAGTGGCACGCTAGGTGCTACTAGCGCTATGACACACCTTAGTATTCGCAATCCTAGTCGACGTCGTCCAAGTGTAACAGTAACTAGTCCTACTTCTCCAGATCCTTCTAGATTACCAAAGTTTGGTCCAGTTCATCAACCTAAAATTGAATTAAGACTATGGTACGATCCAGTGTCTCTACAATTATCCGTAACTGTTTTAGATGGATATGATTTACCATCGAAACATGGGCTCCCTAACCCTTTTGCCAAATTGTGCCTATTACCCGATGCAAAGTAGGTTTACATTTTTATTATTAAATCTTTACTTCTATGTATTTAATAACATTTTATCTTGCAGTGAAAAGTGGAAACGCCGTACCCGTACAATATCCGGTTCTCGTGATCCTAGGTGGAATCAAACATTTTTGTTTGGCCAGTTACGCCTCTCCGAAGTAAAGAGTAGAATATTACACGTAACAGTTTGGGATTCAGATCCATCCGGAACCAGTGCGGATTATATTGGAGAAACTTCAGTTGAACTTTCTACAAATCCATTGGATGATGAACCAGAATATTATTTTCTCAACTGGGAAGTGAGTAAAAAGGTTATTTCTATCAGCAATGCTTAATACGAATCAAATAAAATTTATGCTACATTGTACTTTGCTGTAAAGTAGACTTATAAATTTTTATTATTTCCAGCGAAAGCCAAATTTACACTTGGAAACTAGCGGAGTACCAATGGCCCAAGGAAGTGAACATCTCTCTCCTCCTAGCACAACATCACGTCTCTCTGATTCTGATATATCTGAGGTGGATTATGAAAGACGATTAGAAATAGCTTCCATATCAAGTTCCTCCAGGTATGATGTAATTTTCAAAGACTTTGCCGAGCAGAACTTTTTCAGTTATGCTCTTCACAGCCCACCTCCTGATGATTCTGAACGAAGAAGAGCCCTTGCATTTGGAGGAGGTAGACGAGTTTTATCAGATTCCGATTCATACACCTCTGAAGGAATTTTAAGGGACCCTTCCGCAACAAGGCGTTCCGGTTCTGTACAATTATCCTCCCATTACCGACCAAGAAGTCCCCCACGCCAAACCTTCTCAACTGCTTCTACATCTACATATTTTCCTTCGTGCCGGACAGACCGAGAGTCTGCAGATTTTATATCGCAATTTCCACAAAGACCGCTTCGCCCATCTACAGGAACTCCACAAGGGTCTCCTAAAAAAAGGCAACTACCTATAGTTCCACCAGCAAGAGAGCGAATCGCCCAGGTTATTAAATGTTGTGCTAAATTAACTTCAATATCTTTAACGTGGAATATGCATTTTTTTCTAGGACATTGAAGAAAGAGCTCGGTCAGTAATGAAAGCTAAAATGCAATCTTCACTGTCTGCATCTTCATCATACTCATCTCGAGGTCCAAGTCTAGAAGGAGAAGGAGCTTCGACATCTGGACCCCTTCGTCCACACATGAGGCGGCTTTCACCCGATAGAGAATGGGCTGATTCGGATATGGAAAGTGTGACAAGTGCCTTTTCAACACAAAGTGAAAATCCAAATCGATTGAGGTAGGTGAAAATATTTTAATCGACAGAAATTATTACTTCTTATAATATAAGTTTGACCATATGTAACAGTGAATATGCTTTACGCCATCCAAAACGTCCAATGGGAACTCGTAGTTTGTCGTCTGACACTGCCCCCGAAGAGAAAGCTGGTAAGTGATTATTTATTGTAGTTTGATTTCTAATCGTATAATACATTGTACGAGCTGTGATCCTTAGATGGAAGTCTTAGTGACACTGCGGTGAATTCGACACCTGCTGAGCGTACCCGAGGTCACAGGATGAGCATGGCCGGAGGCCGACATCTTGGACAAAATTTAGGTCTAAATAAAAAATCCAATTCGACCTCTCAACTTTCTGCAACTGGTAATGTTTTTAAAAACTCTTTTCTCGGTGTTATTTTGTTTTATTTAGTTTTTTCTTTTTAAAATCTTAATTTGTCATTTTGCTTTCTGCGAATTAATTAATTTCGTCATAAACAGCCAAATAGATTTTAGAGTAAGGAATAGCTCTAAAACTAAGTAGTACGGGTAGTTAGCTTTTATAATTTTACAACGAATCCAGGCCCTACGCCTGCAACATTAGGAATGCTTTTGAGCATAATAAGTTTAACCTAATTATTAGGACGAAAGAGAAGGATAGGGTTTGGTCGTAGCAAAGGTGGAATAGGAATTCATCGCAGCGAAGAAGTCTTACCTGATGAATTAAGACTTCCCGTTAGCCTTACTGGATCTTCCTTCACTTCATCTGAAGATTTGTCCGCTTCTCAGGATACTTCCGACAGGTACTTTCCAAAATTCAATGGAGTGTTTATCAAATTATCTTCCTTATATCCTAAAAACCCTTGTTGTAGCTTTTCCTTGTACCCAACAAGTCCTATAAGTCTTCAACCAGTACTACAAATCTATTAAATTCATCGATAAATTCAATGGTCACACTTACGATTTCCTCAGAGTATTTCTAGTTTTGAAAGGAACAACATGTATTACATTTTAGAATCATAGTTAGGGCTAATTAGGAAGGAACGGCTCTGATGTTAATGTGAATAATGTTTCATATTCATATTGCATATTACATTTCATTGTTTTGTACAATAATTCAACTTCACAACAATGTGCTACTAATATTTTTCGTGTCCTTTTGCGCGTGTGGACCTGTGACAATAATTTGGTGAAAGTCGTTTCTAGTAATTTCTCTATGTTAAATGAAGATTTGCTTTATTATGCTCAGCATGTTTTGGCATCCATTTTCTGTTTTTTGTATTTAATTGTACTGTATCATTATTTTTTTTAAATAATGTTAACGGAAAAAGTTTTAAAAATACAATTGTTAAATTCGACGCAAAAAAGCTTATACTTAATGTATGAATTCTTCAGATGGAAATGGAGTTGGATTTGGAAGGCAGCGTTTATTAGTAAAGCAAAATTCTAAGGAGTCTACTGATGGAACTGGAAGTATGAATTCCATTTCTTCAGATGGATCAACGTGAGCAGGATTTCATCCATAATATATTTAAATCAAATTTCAGTTACCGTCTTATTGCTTCGATTTATTTTTACGTTTAGTAAGGAATTATAAATTTATTTGTTGTTAGCCTGGCACTTCACTTTTCTCTGTTTCTGTGGATTTCGATTTTTACTTGATGTACTAGCATGCAATTGAACGTTATGATGAATGTAAATTATGGCGTATTCGTTAATTTGCTATGTCATGTTGTTGAAGTGGACTCAAATGATATCAATACCATCAAGGTCCATATTATATTTAGAAATTCATAAGGGCTATACGAACTTGAACATGATTACACATTTTTACTATAGCTCAAACTAACTCCATGAGCTAAATATTTTGTATTTTTAAAGGTTAAAAAATGCTCAGTGACAGTGATGAGAGTGTAAAAATCCTGCATCATAAAAATCAGGGAACACTTTCTATCTGCATCTCACAAAAAAATATTCTATTTAAAGAACTCTAGTAGCATTTTCCCTTTCTTTACCTTTTCACAATTTCTCAACAAACCTAAAACTTTTAATAAATTTCACCCATCACCTTTTCTTAAGCATTTACAACTTTCACCCTTGTTACTTTTTCCACAATTCTCACTATATCCAATCCATCACCCTTTTTCAATATTATTCGATGTTGTAGATTGTATGCTGTGTTGAATGTTTACTCTTATATGATATGATAATTAATTTCATTTATTAATTCTGGCATTTTTTGTTTTACTTTTTTTATTTGTACGGAAATAATTAGTTGGTTACCCCGATTGGCTGGTACAACCGAGGGTGGGAGAATAACAGACTTTATAGAAGGTTTAGGACCTGGACAACTAGTTGGAAGGCAAGTCCTTGCATCCCCTGCTTTAGGAGATATTCAACTAAGCGTGCAAGATCGTCGTGGAAATCTTGAAGTTGAGGTTATTCGGGCTCGAGGTCTAGTTGCTAAAACAGGATCAAAAGTATGATATCAAATAATGTTCTATTGAAAAATTTTACTTGTATTAATTAATGCATTTCTTTAGATCACTCCAGCGCCTTATGTTAAAGTGTATCTTGTCAAAGGAAAGAAGTGCATTGCCAAAGCCAAAACTGGAATTGCTCGAAGAACATTGGATCCTCTCTACCAGCAACAGCTTACATTTAGAGATAAATATCAAGGCTGTATATTACAGGTATTCCAAATACTTTTTAAAAAGAGAAAAAAAAAAGATAATTGCATTGGGTTTATAAAATGATATGATTTCTAATTAAAGGTGACTGTATGGGGAGATTACGGTCGTATTGAAGGAAGAAAAGTGTTCATGGGTGTTGCACAGATCATGTTAGATGACCTAGACTTATCTAATATAGTCATTGGGTGGTATAAATTATATGGAACTGCTTCCTTGGTATATTGACAGAAACTCATTACCTAAAATTATAAATGTTTTCTTGTGACACAATTTAGTTTAACATGTGTAACTATTCGTACTAAATATGTAGGTATGATGATAGTGAAATATGGTGCTCTTCCAATGTGATACAGTACAAAAAATGATTTTTTTGGAAACTCTCACTCTAATTACCATTAAACAATTCTAAGAATTTGCTTAAAGGACTGAAGATTACAAAATTTTGCAAACCAGTAGAGAATAAGCTCGAGGCTACATAATTTATGATCCTGACGGTTGAAGACAAGTCCCGTAATTTTCACTTTGTTTCCTCGGATTTACTCATGGACAATCAATTATACCTAAAACTCGACGATTTAAATGACAACTATTGCTTATTGTCACCACATCCAAAAACAACTTATAATTCATCACATCTCCAAGAAGTAAACGAACAACGCTGGACGTCTATCCACCACTCACTCACCAATCTCCAAAACAAAAACAACATATTCAACCATTATCTAACTAACTACAAAATATCGAAATATCCAAACCAATCTATCACTGAATATTTATAAATTCGTCTCGCTCAATTACTTGCTACGTATTTAAAAACAAAACAAAAATTCCATAAAAGAGTGCCCAAAACTGGTTAAATATTATAAAATCGAATGTATAAGAACAAAATCACTTAAAATATCGACAATTTGCTATATAGGCTGAACTCTGATTCTCTAAAACAAAAATTTATAAACATCGATTTTTACACTTTTTAGTATAATTTTTCTAGGATAAATTAAATTCGGTATGCACAAATACAAACTATTAAATCAAAACTGTTTCTCTGAATGAGGTTTTCCATACGTAACGTAAGCAGTAAGCTAAATCAATTGTTTCCGCTTTTCTTTTTCTATCAAAATAACAATAAAAGCTAAAATCGTTAAATTAAAACTACATACAATTAGTGGCCTAAACTTATAATGTAAAAAATATAAAGTTCCAATTCTTCTAAAATAATTATAAGAATGTATCATCGTTTGATAATTGTATTGTATATTATGCTGGAGTGTTGTTGTATGTACGCAATTGAAATAAGGGTATAACTGACATAAAAAAATGGTGATTTTATACATAAATTTTTAAGCAGTGTGAAAAAATGCTTTTAAATTAATCAAAGAAATGGAAAAAGAAAACCTGATTAACATGTAACTAACTACATACTAACTAAAAGTAAATACGATGTAAATTAAGAAATGTGACTATATTGACTGTTTTTAAGGATTTCTATTATCGTCGTAACTTGTAACATACAGTCGCGTACCTTAAACATTGATTTTTGTTCTTTTTTTGAGAAAAAAGGAAGCAATGAGACAATTAATTAGAATTTTGTAGAGTTATTATAATTATCCTTATATATTAAATGAAATTTTACAAACGCTCGGTGCATGATAATGACTATTGACTAAAAATTATTATTATTCTTACAATTAATTTGATATGAATTTTTCCTTGGGTTTATTATGATTACGATTATTATGATATTTGGTAAACTTTTAATGCGTGTCCAAACCAAATCTAAAATCAAAGAAAAATGAAAAAGATGAAAACTGAAATTTTTGTATTAAAATGAATTGAAAAAGTACCAGCCTACCAATTAATTAAATTATCTAACATTAAATATTATACTGTAAATTTTAGAAGTTGCTCTTTTGAATTATTGAATTACTCTTTGTAGTTGTTTTAAATCTATAAAAACAAAACTAATATGCTTATAAATTAGGTATGTAAAATTAGATTTAGAAAGTCGGAACGGAACACTACTATACAGCTACAGCTACCAATTATTACCAATTAATAATGTACGTACATAACATAAATACTGGTATACATACATTTGTAGGATTGGGGCAATGAAAAGTTAAAGTTTAAATTAACTATAGACTTAAAAAACTAGAAAATAGAAGACTTTTAAGTATTACATATATTAGTGCATGTATGTATGATGATTATTATAATTTAGAAGGCAACTTCTTTAAAATTGTCAATTGAATTGTCATCACGTTTTAATTTAAGTAACAAAACAAAGAAAGAGTGGGGAAAGAAAATAATCAATCAAATCCGTCAAATTGCTTTAATTGTTTTTTCTAGCTTTGAAAAATAAAGAAGGAAAAAAAAATCTACAATTTACAAAACAATGATAGACAATGAATCGTTTTCTATAGCTGTATAATTAATACGCATTTGGGAAATTTTGGAGATAAAGATTAAAATTATGTATGTATAAATTATAAAGTACTAATAAGTTATGCTCGATGGAACTAACGATTAACGAACGGTGAAAGTCAACTCGAACTCGATTAATAAATAAATAAAAAACAAAATGAATTAAAAAACTGACCAAAGACATATTCATGTAGTTTTTTTTCTGTATAATAATAAGGGTTTTTATTAAATCTCTGGGTTCAAATTCATCATAACAAAAAAAGGAAGAAAATAAAATATTTTAAATAGCTTAACCACCGGCCTTTTCCAAAGACTTGAGGAAAGCTGCTTTCCTTTGTGTAACATGATGACGTCTGACTTTTCCAGAGAGTTTCTTAAGGTTCCAACGTTTCTTGGTGATCTTGGAGGTATCTTTAGTCTTCTTAAGGGCTTCAGGTGTTTGGCGAATCTGAGCATGGGCCTTTTTGTACATAGGTTCCATCTAAAATAGTACAGAATATAAATCAATAAATTGAATTCGTATTTGCCTAATTGCCAATGGAAATGAAAGTATGAAGAAATGGTACTTACGTTGTCTGCTCCAATTCCTTCCTTAATAAACTTGGAGAACTGACGCTTGTAAGCAGCTTCATCATCATCAAGGAGAGTTTTCATGTAATCTGCTACATGAACTCCCATTATATGCTTACGATGGGTTTCAGCATCAAGTTCCTTTGATTCTACACTCCATCCGGGGAATCGTTTTTCACTATAAAAGAAAAATTAAAGTATATATAATATAAATTAGTTTAAAATCACATCACAGTAATATACCCAAGATAAGATCCATTAAATAACTCACCTGTGTGGAATATCTAAGCCACCATCAACGGCTCCCTTAAGGGCTCCGAAGATTCTGGCTCCAGTAGTTGTTCGGTAGAGCCCAACATCCAAAACTGCATGGAAAGCTTTGGGTTGTCCATCAACACATTCAACACAGTAATATTCCCCAGTAGCATCCTTTTGACCTTCATAAATTCCATCAAGTCCCAACTTTTTCAAAAGCTGTAATCAAAATGTTCGACATAAGGATGGATTATGAAAATATAATATTTCCGAATTATTTTATAAGTAACTTTTAATAAAATGAAATTAATTTTACTTACACGTCGGGCAAGGAGGAGACCAGTGCAATATGCAGCAGCGTAGTTAGTAAGACCAACCTTGACACCGTATCTTGGTAATTCATGACTGTATGCTGCACAAACAATAACATCTCCTTCAAGTCGTGCATATGCAATCTGGAATTGTGGAAAATAAGTTATTATTGAGATTCCAGATATCATTAGTTGCTTTTACTATCTTAATTTTACCTGAGCAGTAATATCCTTATTGGAAATCCGTACAATCATGCGATACTTTGGTGTATTGTATTTATTTTTATCCTGGACAATCAGTCGCTTACGGGCATAGTAATCCGTACGACCTTCACGACGCCTCTTGAATTTAACTTGGAACCGTTTGAAGTAAGCTTTGTTCTTGACTACTTTCACGAAAGGCTAAGGGAAACAAAACCAAAACCAGACATTGCTTAGATTAGATTTAGTTTACAATCAGCCTTAACTAACACGCGCTTCAGCTCTTCATCCTCAATGTACATTACAGCCAAATTTTCATGTAATTTAACCCCTACAACCCAATTTTTTCGAATTTTTGATGACCTACGGTCAAAATATGTTTAATTAACTTACCATGTTAACCTAAATCTCCTGGATAACTGGGAAAGGAAATTAATTAAAACTTAATCGTCCCCAACTGGTACTGGAGCCGTCAGGTTCTGCAGTTCTGATGTCTGCCTGCACTATAAT
>JAQGCY010000865.1:0-13468 GCA_034700645.1 Xenylla mediterranea | reverse complement strand
GTTTGATAGCGAACTTACTTGGCACTTTTTTCTGCTTCTTCCATGACTGCTTTCGGGTTATCCGGAAGGCCTAATAATAATAATTTGGTTTATCGCACATAATATACTACGAGATATTTATTTAAGGATACCTTTGAGTTTTCTTATATCGGCAACCAAACCTTTAAATTCCTCAAATCCAAGCTTCCCATCAGAATTCTTATCATAATATCGAAATATATATCGACATCTAATTTCCGCTGGTGTGGATCCATGTGGAGTGCCTGGCTCTACGGCCTAAGCAAAGACCATAATTAATGCTTGAAGAAAAAGAAAGTTAAATGAAAGAGTGAAGCACTTACAGCTAACCCATATAGAAGGTCTCGAAAACTCAATCCACCTTTTGATTGTATGTCAAATGCTCTAAAGGAGTTATAAAATTTTTTGTATTCTCGGATATTAATGAACAACAAGAACGAATCTAAATCAACTTTCTCCAAGTATTACCTAAATAAATCTGATATTTTCGTATCTACCCATCCTAATTTTAACATGAACGAAGCAAATTCATTAAAACCAATTGAGAAAAATGGTGCCGCATAACTCATAAATTCTTTGTATAAGAGTTCAAGTTCTGAAATATTTTGCACGAACAATTATTATAGATATTAAATGCCAAAAAAATGTAACTTAATACAATTACCATTTCGACCGTATTGTGCAGCTTGTATCACAACTTCAAATGTAGGTCTCATCGATTTTGATTGATCCATAAATATGTTCTGATAGGTAAATTCATTTCCTGGGACAATTTGCATTCCATTAGTACATGAAACGCATGCATTTAAAATTATTTCAGCTATGTCTGGGGACAAGAGGCGTTTTGTTTGCTGAAATTGAATAAGGTCGTTGGAAGTGAGCCATGCTCCGGTGAATGCCTAACAAGAGAAGTTTGTATACGATAAAGATTTTTTAACAAAAGTCTGCAATTTAATATTTTTAGGATAACTTCAGAACAGAAACCTACCCTAGTGAATGTTTGTTTAAATTCATTTTTGACAATTGCAGCATATACCACATGAGTTGACAGTCGATCCGTTCCTGGAGCATACCAACGATCAATCCTTAAAATTCCCTCAGGTTTAATTGACAAATTAGCATCTTGGAAAAATTTATCTGCTACTTCTTTCCAAGGTTCACCAGAAGTTAAAACCTGTTTTCCAAGTAAGGTATACACTAAACTCGGTTCTAACAAGCACAAGAAATACCTAAAAGTTTATAGATGCAAAAAATGATATTATATTACGTTTCTCAAATAAAAAGAAGCTTTAGATTTGTGATTGATGAACTTACTCGTATGTGCCATTTTCTGCAGGTGAGCAAGGTAAAATGGAAACATGGTCACAATAAATTTTACTCAAGTCTGGTTCTAATATTGTATTTCGATCAATGTATGTTTGCCCAATATAAGGAAAAGGACTCGAATATGGAGATAATGGATTCGTTGGATAAGCAAACGCTGTATTTGGGCTTTGGAAGTTAGCAGGCTTTGCCATGCCAGGTACCTTGTTAATGTTCATCGTCGAAAAATCTACCCGTAATTTTGTAAATTTTGACTTGCAATAAAACTGTGACTGAGGTAATAAATAACCCTTTCGAGCTTTGTTTGCAGAAATTGTTTCGAAATTTAATAAAAATTTTGTATGTACAATGGTTTCTATGCAAATATGACTTTTAGTGTCAGGCTAAAATTCACAAGGAACATTTCTTCAATACAACTAACTAGAACTACTGATGGTTTTTAGGCTAGAATATTCACTAGTGCATGAGTGAAGCAATCACTAAGCAATGAGTATATTGATTTAAGGTTAAAAGTGTCTTAATGCCTACAATTCTATTTAAAATAATTCATTTATCAAGTTGTACAAAAACTACAATACCTTCATAATCCTGCTATGCTCAAGAAGTTCAAAATAAAATATATACAACTTAAAGCTTATCTAACAAAATCTAAAATTTCATTTACTTATAGTTATAATTCAAAAGTACCTATCTCTAATGAGTCGTATAAAAATTATGTGTATATAAATAAAACAATTATTCTTCACTCTGATAATGCTTCGACAGCATCTTGGATTGCCTTTTTCTGGTCAATCTTATTCTGTTCCCAAACATTTACCATGTGTAAAGGATAACACATAACGCCTGAAACCAACATCAGAAGTCCAGCAACATAGAAGGAAGTGTCATAATTTCCGGTCAAGTCAAACAAGAATCCTGAAGCAAATTTACGAATTTAATGTTTATTTATTTAAGGTTGAGGAATTGTTTCTGGAAAAGTATAAGTCTTACCAGCCAACGGACTCCCAATCATAGCAGCAATTCCTTGAAACAGTAACAGCAGCCCAAATGCATTCGTAAGTTTGTTCAGTCCTAGTAACTCCACTACCAAAATCGACCTTAATGATGCAAAGCAAGCTAAAAATGACCGAAAAGAAAATAATTTTATTTCTATTGAGATTGAATTAGTTGTACACTTGTAGAATGAAACTTACCCATTGAAAACCCAAATACACAGGAATAAGTTATAAAAATTGGATATTTTCCCATGCTACCCAAGTATGGAATTAAACATGTTGCTATTCCAGCCACCGTCAGCGCACCATTATTTATAATTAGTGAGTTCGCTTTTGGGTTATCAGCTATACCTCCACTTACAATACGCCCAATTGTATTAGTTATTCCAATTATCGAGATCAATAATGTTGCTTGGTCTTTTTCCACATCATGGTTAACTGCAAGTCCTGAAAATTTTCATAGATACATCGAATATGGTTTACTAATTTAATTTTATTTGGCATTTATACAGATGCTGTATTTTTACCTTTCAAATATATAAACGGAATGGAGTAACCAAGCAATGTAATGAAACCCGAAATTGATAAAATTAAAAATGTTGGAGATTTGAGCAAAGATACATCTAACATTTTATTAAGAACTGAGAATTTAACTTTGCTTTTTGCTTCTGGTTCTTCGTCTTCAGTTGCACTTGTCAGCACTGCATTAATCTGAAAAATGGTAGAATTATCGATAAATACATTTTGTGAGCTATATGAGCTTGTGAACTAACCACATTAGTTGAATACTGGGGAACTCTTTGTAAACTAGCTCCAAGAAATATGTCATCTCTATTAAATGGTTTATTTAAGTCGGCTTTGCTTGAAACTCGAATCTTTCGTAATCCTGAAACATCGCTTGAGCTTACTATTGCCGAATTGGAAAGCATTAATGTAACCGAGCTACTTGTTCTGCTTCTTCGCCTACTTCCAAAACCTCCAGAAACTCTTCGATTAGAAAATCTTTCTCCAAATTGTTCTATTGGTTTTTCAATAAAACTGTTTTCTACAGGACTGTTTTTTATCGATTTAGATCCAGATCCACTATTATCGCTGTCATGATGTTCCGATTCTTCAACAATACCATGTAAATTAACTGGTGGAATTCTATTTCTGAAACTATTGGTTCTGATATTAATAGTATCTTCATTTAATGTTAAATGTGTAGATGTTGGTAAATCAGAAGGCAAAATTGTCGGAACTGATCTTCGCTTCTGTTTGTTAAAATGGATTGGTTCGGAAATTAAGGAATGAGCTGATATCTTTCTTTCCTTTTCACTTTGCTGCTGTTGTTGTTGCGAATCCACTCCCGTTTCATTTGGCGATACACTATTCACCGAATCCCATTTTTCCATATCTCTAGCTTTTTTAATTCTTTGGAGTAAAGGTGTATGTGGAGGTGTTGGGAAATCATCAGTTTCTATGAAAGGTTTCGCTAACTCTGCATCACTTTCGAAGCTTTCTAAATGTCAAACAATATCCAACAATTACTTGGATGTAAAACAAACTTAATTCTTATTCCTTACGTTTCCCAGATTCACTTGGGGGCTTCAGTGGACGATATAGAGATGCATAAATGCAACATGAAAATAACAACGCTGCTTGGAAAAGTAATGCATTGTTCCATCCAAACTCTTTAATCAATGTTGAACATAAAGGAGCATAAATAAATGTTCCACAGCTATTGAAGAAGCACAAAATTAGTTATCTACTTATCTAACTAATATTCCAAGCCAATTCAGCCACTTACCCCGAACCACAAATTGCAATGCCTGTAGCTAAACATAGAAAGATAAGGATATTACATTTTACAGTTTTCACTAGAAACGTAAATAACTACAAACTAAAACTAACCAGTTGCTCGTCTCTTATCAAAATAAAATCCTACTAAACAAACAGCCGGAACATAAATTAAACTAAATCCAATTCCACCAATTACCCCATAAACTAAGAACATCACGATCATGTTCGCTTGGCCAGTTTCCTTATTTGTGCATAACCATGCAATTACAAATGCCAAAGAAGAAATTATACTTCCTGATTAATTTTAAATAATTAAAGACTTTGTAAGTTTTGTTGCTCATGATATATTTGGTTATGTTTGTACAATACCAGCAATTCCAACTGCACGGAATCCATATTTATTAGCAAAGGCTGATACAAATGGACCGGAAATTAATGTGAATCCAAAGAGCAAACTTCCAACCCATGCAACTTTGGATACAGGCTCTCTATCGCTTTCTAAGGGAGC
Source organism: Xenylla mediterranea (assembly GCA_034700645.1). Taxonomy (NCBI): domain Eukaryota; kingdom Metazoa; phylum Arthropoda; class Collembola; order Poduromorpha; family Hypogastruridae; genus Xenylla; species Xenylla mediterranea. Next base: position 8,842 of record JAQGCY010000865.1, on the reverse strand, counting down.
AGAAGTTCTAACAATTTCATCTTGCATTATCCCAAAGGAGAAAACAGTTCCATCGACAATTAAGTTACACATAAATGCAGCAAAAACTATCACCCAACCCCATCCGCCATCAGGTGGGACAACAATGTCATCGGGGGTAATTTCCTCGTCATTTGGTCCTACAATCTGAATAAAATTATTATCGCGACGGAATAGGTAGAAAATTAAAGTAAAAAATATATTTTTTCACTTACAGTGACCGGTATTTGTTCCTTTTCCCCTATAAAGAAACTTGGTCGCCTAGAATTAGAGCGTTTACGATCTTTCGGAAAATTTTCCATTTTTGCCGAATCGATTGAATTAACTTTTTGTTCGGCACCATCACCATCCTCTGTTATAACAAATGATGGTGGACTGGCGATAGAGAGCATTTCAGTACCCATTTTCGTGATAAAATTCAATAGTAATCAATTTTCAATTAAGAATTCCATTTAGCCTATTGTTCCAAACATTTTATTAACTTTCAGCTTGAGCAATTAATCAGAGCTTTTTATATTTTAGAACAACAAAATTCCTCGTCAGGCAGATTCACAAATACTTTAAAGGAAGTTCTACTAACACTGGAGCACGAGGCACACGGATTCGAAATTGTGATCTTCTACGTTGAACTTGGGAATAGTTTTGTCATCATATCTTAAACAAACTATTTGTAGTTTCCTCATCGATTAACTTATCATAAATACTCTTGTATTTTTTTCATGTTAATTTAATTGACAATTCAAAAATGTTACTCTCATAAGCTTATTGAACTAAATAATTTTCAAGTAGTAAATTGCCAATTCAATGCAATTTAATCGCTTCTTTTTCATTCCATGAAACGAGTTCAAGTGTTTTTCGGTAAACATTACACAAATAAATAATCAAATATTTTTCAAGTGTATTATTACGCTGTCAAACTAAAGGACAAAAAAATGACAATTAAAGTATTTTCAGTAAGATGATAGAGATTTGTCTAAAAATTCAAGTGAAATCGAATATTTGCATAAGACAGTGTAAATGTAATAGAACCTTGGAATTAGTGCTTGATATTTATGAGCTTTGCTTTTGCTTGGCGAAATGAAAATAACTCGAGCGTCGTCATCCAGTCATAGAATATTTGGGTTTCTATTCATTCATTATCCTTATTGGTTTCATTTTCCATGCTAAACTTCCATATTTTCCAATAAACAATAGTTCTAAATATCCTGTTATCTATCTTCGATTTGACTTAAGATTTATTTTTAGAAAAATTCCAAGCTAAATAGTGGAGAAAGACATGAAAACGGCAAAAAAAAACTAAAACAAAAGGAAGACGATCAACTAAATGCTAATCTACTATATAACGTTGAGTGTACACATTATTTTGGCGAGAATAATAGAAACATTTCATTATGTATCCGTAAATGAAAGCATAATACGCTATAATTTCCTTCTCTGCAAATTCTATGCTGGAAAACATAAATATGAAATACTTTTATTTGATTTTTCTTATAACAAATACAAATAGTACAAAATAACACAAAAATATCAGGTAAATAAATACATAATGCGTGTAATTCAAAGGGTGGCGAAGGAAGGTCAAGATACAACTGTAAGTACAAAAAAATATTTCGACAACTTTAAGAATGGCCCCTATGCTCTTTCTCGGCATCATCGTCGTAATCTTCGCTTTCCGACTCATCTGTAACTTTGTCATCTGAAAGGTCATCATCATCGGATACATTTAAATAGGTTTCTTGGAAATCAATATCTCCTACCAGTTTGCATAAAACTGAAATAGGTCCTAGTTTGTGAGGATTGACCGTTTTAGTCTTCATTTGAACTCCAGTCGATAATGTAGCTTCATTTGCTTTCACATTTGAGCTGCCAACAATTGTAGTAGCATTGGCAAATTTAACGGATTTACTCTTTGACTTTGATGCTTCGCCGTCCTAGTTAGATAAGCAAATGAGGAAAATCAGACCACATTTTTGATATACTTAAGATAAACTAACTTACAGTCTTCTTTTGAATTTGAATTAGAGCCTTTTCCTTGCTTACTTTAATGGATTCTGCTAATGACAACTGTTTAGCAGTATTTGAAGAACGAGGTTGTAAAACGCCTTCCCAATCCCAATGATCACTTTGCTTATTATCGGATTTAGAATGACCTGGAGAAACATGAGTCTTCTTAAGAGGTTCATTTAGTTTATTAAGGTGAGGAGGCTTATCTAACGTGGAATCAGCGTGGAGAACAAGCTTTTTGGCAAACGGACATAATAAGTTTTCAATATCTGGATCTGAAGCTGCAACTGCTTCCGTAGCCATGCTGCCTTGTCCTTGCCCTAAGCTTAAAGTTTCCAATTGTTCTTGGACAATTATATGAACACCTGCATTGGCTTTTGATGTAGAGTCACCACCAAATGGTACTTTAGAGGCTTGATTCTCCGCAACACTTAAACTCATTTGCTCCAGACGTTCCAATGTAGCTTGCTCCAATACCTCTTGTATTTTATCGCGAAATTTTGCAATTTTTTCTCCTTTATCAGGTAGAGTAGAAATAAGACTCCTAGTCATAAATTCATAATCATAATACATTTATCAAGATCTACAAATAAATGAAGAAGAAGGAATAATGAAAAATTATTACCTGTTCTTGAGCATAAGTTCTTGCCTCTTTAAAAGGTCTTCTAATTGAGGAAGACTTAGTTTACCCAGATCCAAATGTTGTTGACTCATTTCCCTATTTAATCAATTTGGAATGAAAAATTGGTCAACTCTGAACAAGTGTTACTTATATCTAAAATGAAAATGAACTAACTAAACCAGTACAATCAACCAAGGATAAATAACAATTTTACCTTTATAAATGTCGATGAGTGAGTTTTCCTGTTCCAATTCCAACCCCAAGTCCTCAGCGCCAACCTAATCAATTAATTATAATTAATAGAATACAGTACAATAACTGCGAAATGCGATGCGATTGTGAATTATTTAGCTAACATACTCTAGATTCTAGAAACACAAAATATAAACACTGTTTATTATTACTATTACTTATTAGAGCATGGTTGGTTAGCGCTTTCATAAACTTACTACGTACATCAATCAGCTCAGCTGTTAAACGTGCGTGTGCTCTGGCATCTGGATGTAGGCTGAGGCTCCGGTGTGTCTGTTTGATTTAATAGCAATAGCTAGCACAAGTTCACCGGTGCTATTTCCTGGATTTCTGAAATTAATTCATGCTTGATTTCTTTTTTTTTTTGAAAAAATTAGGCCATATTATATTAGAGTTAAAACAACTGTAAAATTATGTGATCCATGATTAGTAAGAACCAATTTATTTTCAGGAGAAAGCTAGTGAAAGCATCCGATCCCAGAGTTTTGTTCCTGTTTGTTGTTGAAATCTTAAAACAATTAAGTTTTGTTAAAATTTTCCTTCTGTAATTGTAACTGTAAGATAGCAAAATGGCTCACCGGTATTTTGAAGGAAAAGTTCATGCTCAATTATATGCTAAATATCGCACAGTTCCCCCAAAGGAACTAATTCAACGAATTATCACTTTCATTCAAGAAAAAGTACATAAAATCAATTATTTCTTAGAATTTATTGTTGATCTTTTCTTTTTAAATAGGAAAATGCATTTTTTTTACAGTACACCGGAGAATTAAACCTTGCCGTTGATGTTGGATGTGGTTCTGGACAAAGTACACAATTTCTTGCTCCATATTTTAAGAAAGTAATTGGAACAGATATAAGTGAAGCCCAAGTTGAAAATGGTAGAAAAAGTAATTCATTTCCAAATATTGAGTACAAGTGAGTATACCATATCAAAATCGCACTATGAACTAAATTGTGCATTTATAAATATTTATTTACATTTCTTTAGAGTTGCTCCAGCAGAAAAAATCCCAGTTCCAAAAAATTCAACACAATTAATATCCGCATCCCAAGCAGCTCATTGGTTTGATTTACCAAAGTTTTATGAAGAGGGTCGCAGAGCCTTATGTTCCGGTGGCGTCCTTGCCTTATATGGTTATGAATTTCCAAAATTTATTTGGAAAACGGATCCATCAAAAAATAAATTGCTAGATGATGCTCTAAACCAGGTTAGCAATAGCATGAAATAGAACATCCACTTATTTACAGTTTACACACAGAAATAAAATATTTCCAATAATTTGATTAAGCTCTATTTTGTCGAAATGGGAAATACAACGTTTCGACAAAGTCGGGAAGTTTATTTAGGACGATATAGTCTTGACAAATACACCATTCCACTAAATGATACAATAAGGTAATCAAAAAAATAATCTTTCTTCCTTACAAGCTTTATCTTGGAGATTTGAAAGGATTTTGGGCAGCAGAAAGAAAAATCGTTGACAATAGATATAAGGAATTTATTATTCCATATAATGATTTTCAAAGGTCTGTATGAGTTATTATAAGCCGTCCTGTTTTTTGTAGGGAGGAGTACCAAACTAATTAATTCCTGGACCAATTTTTCTTTTAGGGACGAAACATTTTTTCATGAAATGGATACAAAAGTTTCGGATGTAATCAACTACTGCTACACTTGGTCAGGATATCAGGAGTACTGTAAAGTTCATGGAGAGGAAAAAGGATTTCAACTGATTCAAAAATTCCAAGACAAGTGAGTATAATTCTACCTAATACATGCCAAGAAATTAAGTTGTAAAATTGATTTTAGAATTATGAGCATATTGGATGTGCCTACGAATCCTGAAGACACAGTATTCACAAAGAGGACTAGCTTCTTCCTACTTATGGGCCGCAAATAGAAGAGAAATTATATTGAAACGATATGTGTTCATTATACAACAGTGAAAAATCTGTAACCAGATAGAATTGATTTATTTTCACATACTTAATTATGTTGGATTCAATTACACTTCATAGTCGTAACATAATTCTAAGTAAATTTTAGAGGTAAAACTAACTTTATAAAATAAATCACTTGACGTTTGCATAGAAAATAATACTTCTCATTTCATTACACGTAAATTCATTTAAGACACAGACTTCAGGGTTCACTCAATATATTTTTTTATAATGCTCTTATCACATATTCTTCGGAATTAGTTGTCAGAATCATCGTCGCAAAGTACCCTGTCCAAAACTAAACAAAAAAGGTCCGATTAATATTAATCAGATAAATTAGTTACTTCTTTCTTACCCAAGATGACTTGTTCCAATTTCTTTAAATTTTTAAGTGTTCCAGACAACTCTTTTGATGGACTTTTAGTTGGAGAGCTGTTGGAACTACTAAATTCTAAATCTTTTAGTTGTGAGACCATTTCTTCTAATAATGCTCCATTTTCATCATTCCTATGTTGAATTCTGTAAAAACAAACAGGAAATATTTTAAATGAATAATAGAATATTGGATACATTTGTGAATTTACTCACTGGAGTTTTTCAAGTAGTTCTCGGGATGCAGTTCTAACTTTTACAGAAAGGCTGTGAATCGTTGCAATTACTAAACTATCAAGAGCCTCAAGTTTATTTTTTTGACGCTGTTGGTGATGTACAGGTGAGGTAGAATAATGATCTTCATGAACTGATCGAGTCATCATATGATGAGATGGAGAACTGGAATGTGAACTTTCTCGTTCATCCATTAAGCACGGAATATCTTCTTGTGAATTTCGGTATTGGAAAGACTCAGAATGAACTGAAGAAGTTCTATTCAGAAAAAAATGGATAATGAAATAAAAGTAGCCTTTGGTTTCAAGTTGCGATGAGAAATATTACCTTGGATGATAATGCGGTTCTGGAGGCATCACGGCTTCTGGATGAACCGCAATTGTATCTTTTTTACCCGGCGTTCCTTCCTTTCGCTTTCCTCCTGCTGCAGCTTTCATTGGATCATAATTCTTTCGTCTTTTCCAATTGGCAAGCTCGACTTCCTTAGCAGTTAAAGTGGAATTACTTCTACTTCCGCTCGAAGGCTTACGATTAAATGCAGGAGAAGGAGAAGCATTAGGCGGTGGTGTAGTTCGGATTTTGTTAGTATTATTCATTTCTTGTTTAGTAGTTTTTGTAACAACTGGTTTTGAAGGGGTTATTGTCAACGGTCTTGCATTGGTAAAATTTCCTCCGGGTGCTGGAGGAGCCATCTAAAAATTAGTATGAGTAAATCGAATGAAACGTAAAAAGCACGAATGGCATCAGTAAATTGAAGCAAAATGGATATTAATTCAAAACAAAACCACACAAAGAAATATCAAATCTTTTGTTGGTATAGAAATATACTAATCTATTTAAACATACTTACTTTTTCCGGACTTCTAGATTTCGATACACGAAGACTAAATCTTCCACCATCGGTTCGGGAGAATGGGCTAGTTGCTGAAAGTGGAGGTCTGCCATTTATACCATGCTTTGGTGAAGCAACCCTTGAAGATGTTGGAGCTCTAAGAATCGGTTCTTGTTTCGTATTCCCATCTGAATCATATGCAACTGCGTTGTTTCGTCGGATTCTATATTTTTAAAACAAAATAAATATGAATTCATGATGCATTAATTTGATGAACTTACGCAAATGCTCTGTTATATTTCACAGGAGAATTTTTCGGATGCCGTCTACCCTCTTCTACACTTGAACTATCGGAAACGTACCCTAATGCATATCCGGAATCTGAAAGGACAGATGCTTCTCTGTGCAACGGGTTGACTTTGTAAGGTGAAAGTGATCCTTGTCTGGTTTTGAAACCTTGCAAAGCTTCCAGAGAAGAATGACACGCTCTTCTTCCACTGTCATCTGCATTTTCAGAATTATGGTTATACTTAGTTTTACCAATCTTTCGACTCATTCTTTCTTGTAATGCAGAAACTAAGTTTTCAGTATCTTGAAGGAATGATTGAGTTTCGGGAACTATAATGTGTAAAAAAAAAAATTAATAATGAATATAATTGCGAAGACAAAAGCTACACAATCTACTAATAGCTCACCTTCAGATGGAGGTAATGAGTGTTTGGCTGCCGATTCGGCCCATTCTCTTACCCATTCAAACTGGCCATTTTCTTGCCCAACATTAGTACAACCTTCACTGTTAGAATCGACTGTAGCATCCAAATTTCTTCTAGCTTCTTGAACTTCTGGTTCATCTATTGTATAAGTGCCTGTTTCACTCTTTTCATCTCCGTTATTCGGATTCGTAGGAGGAAGAAGTTGATTCTTCATAGTATTGTTGTTGCAAACATCACTAAACTTTTCCTTAGAGAATGAGGACTTTGACGACGGAGAAACTGTTGCCTTTGGCTTGCTCTTGCTGGAACTTGAATTCATAGTAGATTTGGAATCCAGAAGAGTTTTCCGTGCTTTGTCATTCTTTTTTGTTGGATTTGATAACGATAAATTTAAACTTTTGTATTCCCTGTTGCTTGTGTCTAAAATATTGTTGCTTTCTACTGATTCATTTTCACGCTGACTAGCAATGATGTCTTCAATTTTTGTTAAACTAAGGTTTTTGCGATGCCTTGGGGCAAACTTGCTTATACTGTCAGCAATACCCAAAGTTTTTTTCTTCTCATCATCTTCTCCGAAGTCAACTGTGAAAGCCATTGGGCATAATTTTTTGTGGTGATGGGATGAGTCATTTGTCGAATCATTTTGTTCGTTTCCTTTGTGCATGTGTTCAAACTTGTTTGGATGGACTGTAACAAAATAATAGCATATACTATTAAATTTGGCAATTTAATTTGATATGATAGGTATGAATTAACAAGTTTAACAAATTTTTGCACAAACTTTGATACTTTTTGTATTTGCAAAAGTTTTGTTAATCTGGTTGTATTTTGTATTGTAAATTATATGCTCCACAAGCATAAGTTTGAGCGAGACTAAGGTGTATGATGCATTAAATCTTTTGAAAAGAAATTGGGTGGAGTATAGCATATTCTATTCTAATTTGAGCATAACTGAAGCCAAAAAATTCAACACCGAAATTGAAGGTGACTAAGTATACAAATACAACACACATTGGCAAAAAGACTAAAATTCACAAAGTATATATTCCAAAACTCATCCACCTGTAGCAGAATAAGAGAGTCAAATGTAATTCCATAGCCTCATCATACCATTTGGGTGAAACGCGTGTCTAATAGTATAAATACTTCAAACTTAAGTTAGAATTCATTCATTTTTGCTTTTAATTCATAATTCAACTTGTTTATATCTTCTTCAATGAATGAAAATATGCATTTTCAACACTTTCATGAATTTGAGGAGTAAAAAGTAATTATTATTCATTATATGCATATTTAATTTCTTTTTAAACATAAAATTTTAATTTACTACTTCAATTTTATCATAAGATTTTATATAATGCAAAATGCAGTCCCTAATCACTTTCAAAAATATATTCATCCTTTGGAAAAAGTGTTTACGAGTTTTAAATTAAATCGAATAATGCTTCAGCTTCACTCTAATCACCCTCTACAGTAAATACTTTAAAAATAGAACTTGTAGGTACATTTGAAATCAAGTCAGCTCTTAATCTTAATGTTTTTACATTTAGGCTTAAATAAACAAGTCGTAAATACCAATTCCTACAAAAGCTATTTAGAAGAAAAAAATGAAGTACCTGATGGAGAAGACGATTCCGGATCGGAAAATAACTCGTTTGCTACTTCTAAATCTTCTCCTTCAATATTAGGAAGTAACTTGTTACAAGAATTTGATAATTCGGGGATGAAATTCGGTTGGTCAGTCTCACTTGATTTAGTTGGCATTGGTGAAGTTGATAAACCTAAAACTGGACTCATTTCTTTAGCTGGACTTGAAGGGATGGAACTTGAACCTCTTCCACTATCTTTATC
>JAQGCY010000864.1:0-13473 GCA_034700645.1 Xenylla mediterranea | reverse complement strand
AGTAAAGAAGGAAAGGTTGACAAAGTTTTAAACTATTAAGATCAAACGAAGATTGGTGTTGCCTTATTACATAAAAAGGTTTGAATTATATGACAAATAATCAATAATTCAAGAACCGAGTTATCTTATTTTCTTGATAAAAAGTTATGATAACCGATAATCCATTTCAGGCCGTCTTTGATGTGGGAAACTTTTGGTTAGATTTCAAGGCTAGTAAGACAGTGAACTATAATAAAAATTCTCCTAGTTTTGTCAATTTTTAAATAAAACTTACAAAGGATTTTGGATAGCCTTAAAAATGGTGTACTAAATTCAAAACCGGACTTTAAAAGCTATTTTAGATTTGCCCTTGGTCAATTTCATAAATGCTATTAATAATTCACCAAGGAATTTATCGCAAAGACTGAAAATGGTTTAATGTAAGATTAAAGTGTCAGTCAAGTCAATCAATTTAAATTGACAGTTAAGTTTTACAGAATTTACCTTCTCCAAAACCGTACTTTACAATATTATAGTGAAGAATCATGGAAAAATTATGAAACGGAACAATTTTTTTAGATTTAATTTTGAATACAAGTGAAGTCAAAAAGTTTTACTTGATTTAGTAGAATGTGTAGACGGGTAGCTGATAGCTAACAAGATTTAAGCTATTACTATGATTCTATCTTCGATTTTCTTAATTGGGATACTAATTAATTATGCAATGCTTTTGGATAAACATTATTGAATACATTAAATATTCATATGTGAATAAAGAAGTCTCTAGTACAATTACGAACAACAGTTAATGTCTTAAAATTAGTGCTTATGCCTATAGCGTCTATTTTCTAAAAGTTAACAATAAATCCATCACGCTTTCCGTAATAATCTTTCCAAATATTTCCAAAAGAATTTCCTTTTCTTCCAATGCAAACCAGTTACCGACTTTTACAACAATGGGTAGTGTTCCAGCCCAAAATTTGGCATCATATGATTTTTTTCCATTAGTTTTCCTTTTCATGCAGTTAATAAATTCCATGGACAGAGATCTTAGTTCTATGTATAATTTTGTATTAGTTCCAAAGCAGAAAATTATACCTAGGTCTGCAATGAGGATTAAAAACCGTGTGACTAAAGGTAGTTCATAACCAATCATGACATAAGTTTGTACAATTATAGTACAAATGCATGTATAATGAGCATAACCAATTAAATATCTAAATTCGTGGGCCGCAATTTTACTATAATACAAGATCATTTTGTAGTCCTCTTGAATTTTCCGAAGTGAACTGAAGCTAGTTGAAAACTTCCTAAAAATTAACAAACATGATTGAAACTACTACTAAACTGTCCTGTCACTGTAGTTAACTTACATGAACAGCATAATGGATTTTGTGTCGAAGGTTAAGATCAGTAAACTATGCTGAATTAATACAACAATGTGAAAGATTCCATGAATATTTGCAATGCTAATCGTTAGCATTATAACGATTTCTACGGTGTGATAAATTATAATTACAAATATTGGCTTGGTCATGTGTAATTCTTCAATTGAAGTTACACCTCCGTAGAAATTTTCCAAACAAAATAATGAACCTACATTGATTACATTTGATAGCGGATTAGGAGTATAGTATGCAGCCATTAACGTTGGAAACAAAGCTATGGAATAAATTACTATGAGTCCATAAGTTGAGATTATGAGCCACTCCGTTCCATCTTTTTCGCAGGGATATTTGAGGTTGTATTTGTTTGCTAATTGAAAACGAAAATTTAACATTGTCTTTTAATTGCTTAGAAATCAAACTTACAAATGATTTTAGAATATTTTAAGAACGATTCACTGAATTCTGGTCCATAAAATATACGAGACTTAAAGGATATAAAAACTTGGGGTCCCAGTAGTACTAAAATAATTGAAATTACACCCAATCCGAATATTTTATCTGAAATTTCGAGATGACTACTGAAATAAATTATCACAGACAAACAAGATATAGTTCCGATTTGTATGAGAATAATAATAATGGAAACAATTAGGCTCAAACATGGACGTTTTGTTGGGATAAATTGGTAGTTTCCGGAACTTTCAATTAATTTATATGGGAAAACGTAAAAGATAGAGGCAAAATCATAGGTCCGCTTTAAATAACGGAGAGAAATTTCGGATATCATGTCGTTTGGAACTCTTGATAGCAAATAAAACCTAATTTCCTGGTCGTCTTAACATAGACAAATCCGGAAATGATATGGATATGAAATGTATGAAATGTGGAAAAAGTTTTGAACTATTAAGATCAACCGAAGATAAATGTTATCTTGTAGTAGTTTTTCATTAAATACAACTGTTCGAATTTACGGCAAATGATCAATAACTGAAAAACCATGTTTTCTTACTTCCTTGATACAAAACCAAGATAACAAAGGTCAAGTCAAATTTCGTTTGCCTCATCTTTTTCAACTTTTTCCCTTCAGTTCTTTCGCAATTAGTTTAAGCAAGCTATTTTTACATTTCATTTAAAGTGAAATGATAATTTATTTACAAGTAGGAAGCAAATTTAATAGTATTAGGGTATTTGGACTATAGATGTTTTTTAATAATTCATCAAAGAATTTATTACAAAGCTGCCATGAGCCCCTTTTGTACATTTTTAATATTTAGACATTTAAATTTATTAAAAGGAATAATTTTAGCCTTTGGTGGAGGTGCACAAGCGGTGTAGCTTAATAAACTTATGGGGAACTAATACAGAATGAATTTTATGCAATTAATTAAGAACAAATGAATTTATATTATTTATTTTTGTGTTAAGATTTATATTAAATGCATGCCATTGAATTAAAATTAGACATTTGATGAAACATAGGAATTTGGAACGTAGCCAACTTTCGCCGTAATCAACAACAGACTCAAGCATCGGACTTTATATTTATGAATAAGAAGTCCCTACTACAAGCACTACAACGAACTCAGGAAATTACTTCTTGTATGGTTTATTTTCTAAAAGTTAACAATAAATCCAATATGCTTTCTGTAATAATCTTTCCAAAAATTTCCAATAGAATTTCCTTTTTCTCCAATGTAAACCAGTCCCCAATTTTTACAACTATGGGCCGAGTTCCAGTCCAAAATTTGGCTTCATATGATTTCTTTCCGTTAGTTTTCCTTTTCATAGAGTTTATAAATTCCATGGACAGAGATCTTAGTTCTATGAATAATTTTGTAATAGTTCCAACACAGAAAATTACACCAAAGTCCAAAATGAAAATTAGAAATCGTGTAGCTAAAGGTAGCTCATAACCAATCATGATGTAAGTTTGTACAATAATCGTACAAATGCATGTATAATGAGTATATCCAATTAAATATCTAAATTCGTGGGCCACATTTTTACTATAATACAAGATCATTCTGTAGTCTTCTTGAATTTTTAAAAGTGAATTGAAGCTGGTTGATTTTTGCCTAATAATTAACAAACATAGTTAAAATTGCTACTAAACTGTCACTGTAGTTTGTTAGCCTTAAGACTTAACTTACCCCAGCAGCACAATTGACTTTGTGTCAAAGCTTAAGATCATCAAACTATGTTGAATTTGCACAACAATGTGAAAGGTTCCATGAATATTTGCAATACTAGGGCTGCTAACGTTCCGTTACCAACATGGTAACGGTAACGTAACGGTTGGTGGTGGTAACGGAAACGGTAACGCAACGATGTATAAGAGCTGGAAACGGTAACGGAACGGTAACGAAAAGAAAAAGTAACGGAACGTAACGGAGTAACGAATAGAAAAGATTACAATAGAAATCAATGGAATATCCTTGGTAGTTTTTCCCTCTGAGCCAAGTGATTGATTAACAGATGCAAATAAATTAAAATCAAAGTTGCGGTTAGGCAATCGATAACTTAAATTGATTAAATGATGCCGAGTAATTGATCCCAATTGGTTTCAACTATTTAAGTACAAAATACATGAAAAATTGGTTCCAATTAATTGAATAATAGATACCAAATACTTTACTAATTGGTTCCATTTAATGGATTAATCGATACCAATTTGTTGTTAATTATTACGAATGTATCGAACAATTTGACACGATTATTTGATTCATTAATTGATTAATAGTGGGTCAACTAACTCATTTAATGGCAACAAGTAACTGAAATAATAGTAATACCAATGTAACTGTTGTATTAGACCAATAAAAATGCATGTTTACAAATGCAACACGTTAAGATTCATCTACTTTTTTGAAATTGTCCGTTACTCGTTACGTTACCGTTACGTTACCACTTCGTTACTATGTTGGTAACGGTAACGGAGAAGTAACGTAACGAAAAGTTTCGTTACCAAAAAAGGTAGTAACGGTAACGGTAACGAATGCCGTTACCCGTTACGTTACCAAAAGTAACGGTAACGAACTTACAGCCCTATGCAATACTAATAGTTAGCATTATGACGATTTCTATGGTGTGATAAATTATAATAACAAATAGTGGTTTTGTCACGTGTAATTCTTCAATTGAGGTTACACCTCCGTAGAAATTTTTCAAGCAAAATACTGATATAACGTGGATTATGTTGGATAACGGATTAGGAGTATAGTATGCAGCCATTAAAGTTGGAAACAAAGTTATTGAATAAATTACTAGGAGTCCATAAACTAGGATTATGAGCCATTCCATTCCATCTTTCTCACAGGGATACTTTAGATTGTATTTGTTTGCTATTTGACAACATAGATTTAATGTACCTGGTATTTTTATTGTAATCATTCAGAAATAAAACTTACATATGATCTTAGAATATTTTAAAAATGATGCACTGAATTCTGGTCCATAAAACACTCGAGATTTAAGGGCTATAAAAACTTGAGGCCCCAATAGTACTAACATAATTGAAATTAAACCCAAACCAAATATTTTATCTGAAATCCCAAGATGAGTACTGAAATATATTATGACCGACAAACAAGATATAGTTCCAATTTGTATGAGAATAATAAAAATGGAGAAAATTAAGCTCAAATAAGGACATTTTGTTGGAATAAATTGGTAGTTTCCAGAACTTTCAATAAATTTATATGGGAAAACGTAAAATTTAGATGCAAAATCATAGGTTCGTTTAACATAACAGAGTGAAATTTTGGATATCATTTCTTGAGAATTGTTGAAAACGAATAGAAGCTATTTTCCTGGTCGTATTTTGACAGACTAGACTGGAAAGAATTGGAAAAGTAAATAAGAAAAGGTGGAGAAAGTTTTAAATTATTAAGATTGAACGAAGATTAATTTTTATTATTGTGTTTTTCAATATTTTTTGTATGAATTTTAAGACAAAATAATTAATAATTAATAATTCAGAATTTTAGTTATTATCTTATTTTTTTAACCAACCGAAACGGCAAGCATGATTCAAAGTCACTGTGAAAACAAAACATCTGAATAACATATTATTAGTGTTCAAGTAAAGAAAGAAAGTTTTAGAATTAAAAGTTATCTTTATCTACTACGTACAGTGTATAAGGAATCGTTCTTCTTATCATCATGTTTCAACTCAAGTACAACATACTAATAACATAAGTCATAAATGCTTTGTATTTAGGTAGCTCTGTGTTTGTGATTATAATTACAAATTAGAGATTATGCACTTTTCTGATGTCCAAACGTAAGCAACAAATCCATTACACTTTCCATGATGACTCTTCCAAATATTTCAAGCAATAATTCCTTGGACTCCAAAGTAAACCAGTCCCCAATTCTGACGGCCACGGGAAGAACTCCAGCCCAATATTTTGATTCATATTTATTTTGGCTAAGATTTAGCGTACTATCAAACTTCATGCAAGAAATAAGGTCTACGAAAAGTAATTTTGCTTCAATGAATAAGCTTGTAATAACTCCGAAACAAAATATAACGCCAAGGTCTAAAATGCAAATTAGGAACCGTGTAATGGCCGGAAGTTGATAACCTAATAAAATGTAAGTTTGAGCAATAATGGTACAGATGCATGTATAATGATTGTGGGCAACTAAATATCGAAGCTCGTGGGTGATAGTTTTAGCATAATATAGAAATGTTCTGAAGTCTTCTCGAATTTTGATACGAGAATTGAATCTGTTTGTACTGCATTCTTCCCTGGTTGAATAATCAAATAAAAATAATACAGATAACTTGTAGGTTTTTGATGGATCAAAACTTACTTGAACAAGTTTTGAAGTTTTGTTACGAAACTCAAAACCATCAGGGTATGCTGAATTAACACAGATATATGAAAAGCTCCATGAATATTTGCAATGCTTATAAAGAGCATTACAATTAATTCCACAAAATGATATATGAATATGACCAAAATCGATTTTCTCATATGTAGCTCTTCAACTGATTTCATACCTCCATAAAAGTTTTCCAGACAAAATACTGAAATAATATTGATGATTTTGGATAGAGGATTTTGAGTATAATATGCAGCCATCAGTGTTGGAAACAGAGCAATGGAGAAAATTATTAATAAAGCGTATACGGATATGATAAGCCATTCCGTACCGTCTTTGTTGTATGGAAACTTTTGGTTATACTTCAAGGCTAAAAAAATCAACTAGAATAATAATTTAATTTAAGTTTCCAAACTAAATGAAACTTACATAGGGTTTTCGATAGTTTTAAAAATGATGCACTGAATTTTGGACCATAAAATACATGAGGTCTCAATCCTATTTGAACTTGTGGTCCAAGGACTACAAGTATAATGGAGATTAACCCAAGGGCAAATATTTGATCCGAAATTTCAAGACTAGGACAGAAATACAATATTATACACAATGCAGTTATAATTCCGGCTTGGATGAGGATAACTAAGAGTGACAAAAGTGAACTTATTATGGGATATTTGATTGGAATAAAACAATAATTTCCAGAAGTATTAACCAATTTATAAGGGAAAATGTAAAAGATTGATGCAAGGTTGTAAGTATATTTGACATAGCGAAGTGATACCTTAGATATCATTGTTTGAAATTATTTTACTAGCATATATTCTTGGATATTCTTTGCCAGATCCTGGAAAAGAATTAATCTAAAAATTCTTTCGTTATTGATAAATTCAAACAAGGTTATTTTTAGCATTCGTTCAAGTAAAATAATAATTTATTTATAAGTGGCAACCACTCTAACATTATTCGGGAATTTTAGCTTGGCAAATATCATATAGGCTGTTAATAATTTATCAAGGAATTTAATACAAAGCTCAAGCTGTCATGAGTTCCTTTCATACATTTGAAATACAAGTTGATTATCGACATTTCAATCAAGGTATAGTTTTAAGCCTTTTTATATAAAATATTTTTTGAAGGTCAAGGAGGTTATTTGTGAAAGCAGAAAAGGTTTAAGTATTTTAAAGTTTTACAAATGGTGGACAAGGGGTGCGCAGCTTAATGGACAAATGAAGAACTAATGAAGAATAAATTCTATATGTACTTAATTACAAATGAACCTACATTAGAAGATAAATAAATTAACTAATTCATGTCCGGCTTTGGGTTGATATAACTTTGATTTAATATTAAATTGTTATATACAAAATTTTATTTTATTTCTTTTTCCTGTAGGATGTTTATTAACCACAACATAACTTCGCACCTAGTTATATTTTAAGCTCAGTCAAATCTTATAAATTTTCCAAATAATCGCATCTAACAAACAAGCACTGTAATACACTTTTTCATCGTTATGATAAAATATATCACTGCAAGTGTAACTTATTACATATTGTTCTTTATATTCTATAAGGTTAATGGTGAATTTACTTTAAATGTTTGTTCAAAATTTATCATTCCTCACTCATATGATGGGTCACAGGTTATGGTTAGTAAGCTTCCAAATTCTATATTGGAGCATTTGGACATGAAAACGGAAAAAAATTCTTCCTACATTAATGAAACGAGGTAAACATATAAATGTTTCACTTTTTTTTTAGCATAATTTACAAAAACATTGACAAAATATTTCTTCTAGAGTTAACTTTCTTGAAACTAAATTGAAATGCTCGCATCCAACTGAAGAAAAGCTTCTAGTCTTATCAACTACAAATTCAACCTATTGGTTCACTTTTAATGGATTTTTTAAAGGTCAAATTTTGTTGCCAATTGGATATAGTTCCACTAATGCATATTGCATTCAAAGGTATTCAAATATTTAAAGGCACAAAAACAATGTGTAAGTTGATGTTACTAAATTCATCTACGTAGCATGGAAGAAGAATGGATTAAACTTAGCGTTTGCATTATCAATTGTGAGCACGAGAAAACACCTTGCATACCCAAATGTTGTTCAAAACATGAAGCATTTAATTTGGAGACTGAAGAATGTGAAAGAAGTATTGGGAGAACTTGGGAACCTGGGATACATCATCATTCCATAAACGAAAGCGATTTGGAGAAACTGGAAGTTTTGTCGTTAGAAAATATGGAGCCCCATTTTATAAGAAAAATGGATTTCTGTCAAATTGCTTGGGATCCAATCCCAATAGACGACGATTTAATGTAAGATTAAAAGTCTTTTCAGTCAACTCAATTTAAAGTGACTGTTACATTTTACAGAATTCGCCTTCTCCATAATCGTACTTTACAACATTATAGTGAAGAATCATGGAAAAATTATCATACTGAACAATTTTGTTTAGATTCAATTTTTAACATAAGTCAAGACGTATTGCTTGATTTAGACTGTTTAGGTGATGATTCTTTTCGCAAAATTTTGCAAGATTTACAAGATGCTGACAAAATACAGGTAAACTATGCTACTCTAACAATTTTATCTTAAAATTATTGTAGAAACACATTTGTAAACGTGCAGATGATTGCAAGCAAAATTCAAGCTATAACCATGATTCTTTGTTCGATTTTCTTAATCGGGACACTAATTATTTATGGGATGCTTTGGGATAAACAAAATATACAGTATGTATTTTTCATCGTTAGATTTGCTCAAGTAAATACTAACCAAACTTTGATCTAAACAGTGGATGGACCGTGATTTCATATATAGTTTCACTGCTTTGCCTTTACATATTTCTCACTGTGAGTAAGCTTGTAGTTTCTGAAGGAGGTCTAATGATTGGTAGTTTTGGATGTTGGATCAATGGTAAGGAATATTTACGAATTTACAACTTAATTATTTAACGAAATCTCACTTAATTTACCAGGCGTGGGTGGACATTTTACATTTCTTTCCACGTTTGCTTGGTTGACTGTTATAAATTTTGATATTTGGTGGAAGTTTCGGTATGAAATCTTATTGATTTTGATTGATTCTAATGTACAACTATTAACTAATTGTAATATTTTCTTAGAAATATGAATCCACACCCAATGAGATCCAAGGAAGTCATCCGTTATTTAACATATGCATTTTTTGCCCTGGGCTTACCTCTCCTAATCGTAACTGTTGGACTAATTTTGGAAGATTTTGAAAGGACTAAGCATAGAAAACCTTTGAAATGTTTAATGAAAGATCAAACTTCCAATGGACCAATTGTTCCAAACTTTGGATGTAACTGTTTCATGCAATCCAAAGCCTTGGGAGTTTATATTTATTATCCAATTAGCGTTTTAATTTGTTTTAATTGCTATTTCTTTATTACAACGGCTCATAAAATATATGACCTTTATAAATCAACCAAACAGGCACGGAGTTGTAAAGCTGATCAAGAAATGGAATCGTAAGTTTTCACAAATAAAAACAAAATAAAAATTTCACGAATGATTCTTGATTTATAGCATGAAAACAATATGTAAATTATTTGTTGTAATGGGCATCACATGGATTTTTGAATTACTTTCATTCGAATTCAATAGTAAAAGTTCTACTATAGAAATTGTCATTTGGAATATTTTGGATTCTGCAAATATTTTACAAGCTGTTGGAATATTTTTTATATTTGTTTGGAAAAGACAAATTTTGTCACAATTATGGCAAAAATATCCGACACTCCGATGTAAATAATTTTGATATGAAAATAAAAAGGTCTAAATGTACTGTTGTGTTGCCTTTAATTACAGCCATACTTCGATTATTCAAAGTATTACCTGGATGCAAAAAACGGAAAATTGAGTATCAATCATCATCAAAAATGTCGAGAAAAACTCGGAGTCGTGATAAAGAAGATAAATTGGATCGGAGTGCAAGTGAGAAATCAAAATCATGGGAAGTAAGGAGAGGACGTAAACTTTCTGATACATCTGGAACTATTGTGCTAGAAAGTAATATCGACCTTTGAATTTGTATTTTAAACAATTGAATGAATAAATTGCAACGATACATCATCCATTTACTGAAATGCTGGGAAATATTTAATGCATCGCCGACGTTTTAAACTAAAAGCGTACCCTAGTGCTTAGTAAGTAGTATTGCACTTTTGGCTAAATTATAAAGCCAAGGATCTCCATGAGAACCACATAAACATAAAATTTCGAAATTTCTTTGAAATAATTTTCATTCCATTCTTCTCCAACTTCTCAAACGAACTGATTGTGAATTTATTTGTGAAAAAAGTTGAATATCTAGAAATCATGACTGCTCAAGTGAGCTCCTCTTCTGAGGATCAGAAAGCTGCTCGAGAACACCAAATGTCATTCTTCGACACTGGACCAGGACCAGGAAAATATTTACTCAAGTCTTTGGTTGGGGCAAATGGACATTCATTGACCCACCGGTAGATACAGACTATATGGACGCGTAAAATATCCATGTACTAATTTACTAATTGATGTGTTCAAATGTTCTAGGATTTATCCCCAGTATTCTATTGGACATCGGCTTGAATCTTTGCTCTTTTCTGTTCGAGGACGTGGACCTGGTCCAGCTGTTTATGATATTACGGGACTTGTTGCTAATAATCGGTTTGGTTCCAAAAAATTCTCTCTATTACCACGCTTTCCAATTCGTAAGGCTTTAAATTTTTCTTTGATACGTTGAGATTGCAATAATATAAATTGTGTATTTCAGATGGATATGAGCGCCTGGACATCCCAGGGCCAGCGAACTATTCCCCGGTTGATATCTCTCATTACAATTTTCCAACAACTATTATGCGTTCAAGATTGGAAGGAATTAAGCAAGATGCTGCTCCAGGACCAGCAGTTTATTTACTTCCTCCTGTGCTTGGTTGTAAAATCGTTAATTCCATAATGCCTAATGGTCCATGCATTGCACTGTAAGCTAAAAGTTAAAATAATATCATTAAAAAAAATTCTAAACTTTTATTATTTTGAATTATGTGTAGAAAGTCAAGAATGAAATATATTGAAAAACCCCAAGGCACATCCCAAATATATCTCTTGCCAAGCTCATTGAACAAGAAAGCAGTTACCATTAAAGGACGGCATCCTGAAAAATTCTTTAGCGATGGTCCTGGTCCAGCGAAATATAAGATTGAACCCAAGAAGCGAGTCCAGTTTTATTATGGTCGAAGACATAATGACTTCACTGGCATTATGAGGACTCCATGTGATAATTTCTAGTGAAAATAACTGGCAGCATCATCCGTGAATAAAATAGTGTAGAATCATAAAAAGAATAATTAGCTTTGATTTTAAAAATATATAAAAATAGGCAGTATGCACTAGAGATACACTACATAAATCTTAACTATAATTTAATTTCTAGGAAATAATAATAAAGTTGTGGATATTTTAAAAAAAGTTGTATTGCTCCTCCTAACTGCTGGAGAATATTTCCATAAGTTGTTATTTAGCACATATTTGAGATTTCCTAGGCTATGTGGCAGGTCGCTGGACATGAAAATTTTAGCATTAGAGAAATGCAAGGCGAAGTCACGCAGTGGCATTAATTAATATGTTTCTAAGCTTTTATTGCGGTTAATATTTTAAAATTGGAGAATGTGTTACAAAAATTACAAGTACTACGAAATTTTTTCAGGCATAAATCTTGGTACCTAAATTTTACAGCGAAACTGAATTGGGTTTTACTGGAATAAAGATTGATTTACAGGTTTCTTAGCACTGGACTCCTTGGCTGTCTGGAGGGCAAGAACTAAGTAATCGGGGTCTAAAAATTGCAAAATAACAAAACATGAATTTTGAGAATGATCTTATTTTCATTTGGCTTTCCTCTAACCAGCTTTAACCATAACTTCATATTTCTTTGTAAGAATCCGCATACAAACTAAGGAATTTGTTGGATCAATTTCACGAACGGCAGATGATACACGCTCTTCAATTGCTTGTAAATTCCCAGTATAAACTGCGGTGGCAGTACTATCTAAGGTTGTACGGATTGGAATACCTGTAAAATCCGAAAATTGGATCAATGAAATTAAGCTACTAATTTTGCTTTGAACATAGAAACATGCAAAAATTGTAATTACCGTCTTTGCTTGCAATTACTACACCTACAACACCAGGATGAGAACTAATACGTTCCAATGTTTCATCTGCGGTTCGAATTTCCTATGCAATTTATAAAATTAAATACCAGAATCAAATACCTGATAATATTTGAATGAATTTGTCAGCTTACCATTTTAATTACAGTCAAGAATAAATTTTCTGCAAAAATATGAGAGAGCATGTAAGAAAAGAATTATACACATTCAAAATTCAATTCTGAATCATTACAAACATTTGGACCTTTTTTTGTGACGTTGAATGTTAATTTCATCATAACAACAATGGAAATATTTTTTCTTCATAAGATGAAACGGAAACCATAATCACTACGATTCTAGGTGTGAATCATTTTTGTACGTTGCACCGTTTAAAATCCAGCTTTATATTAATTGGTATTTTATTTTACTACTCAAAATTTTGAATAAATTAAACTTAAATTTAAAATCCACACATGTAAAAGGGCACGACCCAAGAACGAAAATACCATTCGATAACCTAAAAATCATTTCGCCCATCTTCGAACTTAACCTTGGTATTGACCCCAAACGCGCGCATACCAAATTTGAAGTCAATCGGTCCGCGCGTTCGGGAGTTATCGTGTTGATATATATGTACACGGCCGTGATGATCACAATAGCCTCGACTTGGGTCGGGCTAAAAAATGGGGATAAGATATTCGATTATAACATTAATTCATTTGCTAAAAATTTAGATTGTCTCGAAACTATTTTTGGACTTGCCCTGAAGAAGGAAGTACAGGAACTATTTTTGGGCTTGCCCGTGAAGAAGGAAGTACAGAAACTATTTTTGAGCTTGCCCGTGGAAAAGGAAGTACAGAAACTATGTGAGGGTGTACGCGTGAAGAAGGAAGTACAGAAACTATTTTTGGGCTTGCCCGTGAAGAAGGAAGCACAAAAACTATTTTTGGGCTTGCCCGTGAAAAAGGAAGTACAGAAACTATTTTTGGGCTTGCCCGTGAAGAAGGAAGTACAGAAACTATTTTTGGGCTTGCTCGTGAAGAAGGAAGTACAGAAACTATTTTTGGGCTTGCCCGTGAAGAAGGAAGTACAGAAACTATTTTTGG
>JAQGCY010000863.1:0-13475 GCA_034700645.1 Xenylla mediterranea | reverse complement strand
ACTACCTATTTAATTGTAATATAACAACAAATTAATATCACGAACATGTTGAATTATTTGCAATTTATTATTAAAAGTTTGTTTTTTTTTGCAAAAATTTGAGAGATAAATGTTTAAGCAGAGTAAGGTCTAGATTTCATGGCTCACATCAATCGAAATATAAGAAATGTTATTTATTAGGACTTACGTGTTACGACAGATTATGTCTACTTTACTGAAGTATGAATTTAAAAAAATAAACAAAAATAATTCATTTGTCAATTTCATTGATGAAATATTGAAATATCAACAAAAACAAAAAGTTACTATTGATATTCACATTCATATCTAAAAACCCGAATCGGCTTATTGTTTGAATATATTCTAGTGTAGTAAAAATGGGATAAGAGTTAGTTGTCCTCTTGCTTCATTAATTTCATTCACACAGATTAAAGGTCGAATTGCCCGAGTCAGACAGAACGAGATTTTCACAGCGATTTATTTTGTACTTTTAAGGCGTCCTCCTGATGATCTTTGTTAAATTTTTAGTTATGTAGAGATGTTGATGTTTTCTGTATGATGAAAAGTGTTATAAATTAATTCTCGGCATTTGAAATGCTTTAACTTACAAGTAAAAAACTGTTCAACAGAAAGAAATCATATTTTTACTTGAAATAGTTTGTTGCAATGATTTTTGGCTTTTGTACAGATAATGCTTTTGACACGAAACTAAAAAAAACTAATAGAGATAAGGTTACTTTTCATAATAAAATTTTATGAGTTATTCTAATAAGAAGGACCTAATACAAATACAATACAATACTCATGGGTGTCATTCTCAATTCCAACACATGTAATAAGTATTTATCTGACAAAAAGATTATAATTGCATTAACATTTTTGTGCAATCACAAAAGTTTAAATGTTTGTGTTTGTATAAAAGCGATTTAAAGAAAAATCTGGCAAAGATTTTGGCTTGCATGAGATCATGGTCTATAAAATGCACAAAAGGAATTTTATATGATTAAAAGAAATTGATTTACGTTTAATATTAACGTTAAAAGTGATATAATATTGTTCGCTCTGAAGTCATGGATTTTTAATGCTTTTACTCCTTACTTGAACTAATGTCAATATTTAAAAAAGAATGTGTTGTCGTTGTGATATTCTTCTCGATTTCTTAAATTCATTACACATTCTTGATTTACAATTAATTGAATTTGGTTTTTGATTGTAACTTCTTTATATGCGTATACGTAGTTTATATTCACAATGCTGATAAAAAGGATTTATGCTCTCTTCTCGTCCTTGGATTTGCTTCAAAAGCGAATTGAAAACAGATCACTCATGATTAATATGAATTGCATTAAACCATATTCGAAATCGAATCTAATATTTTCATCAAAAGAGTTGAAATATAACACTTTGTCTAACTTAAAAAAATAGACAAAGAATCATAATGCACTTCCTAACTTTCAAGAGTTTGATCAGAAATTAGAATCAATGATTTAATTTAACTGCTCAATTTTTTGCTCATCTATTTTAAGATTGGATTGGAGATGATTTCTCATTGTTTTTGTTATGTAGAGGAAGTTGTGTGTAGGTATATCATTATTTTTATATCGAATTTATTATGTTTAGTTGACAATGAAATCTGTAGCTCAAGAACTGGCTAAATATGGATTTGAATTTGCTTATTTTAAGTACTGTACATAAGGTTACGACGATTCGTGTAGTTAAAAAAAGTATACTTACAAAATTACATTTCTCATTTCATTCAAATTCTTAAATGCAATATTCAAATTAATTTTTTATAAAGAGTATTAGCATTATCAGTTTTTGTGAGATTAAAAAAAATAAACTAGAAGAAGAAAAAATACTTCGAGGTTTTCGGAAACACTCTTGAACCTAGAAACAGCATTTAATAGGAATGTTGCATCTCAGAATAAAATTATTCGTTAACATATAATAATTTACAATTAAAAGTATCTACCTTGCCTTAAAGATGATGAGCAAATAAAATAAATTAATGTATGTGGAAAAAGTTGGCTACTTTATATTTTATTTTTGCGAATATGGTGTAAAGTTATGTTACATGCCAGATGTAAGGGTTTGGAATAAATTTTATGATATATTACAATTTTAAAAGTATTTGTTTAATCTGAAGCAGTTTTGTTAAAATTTATGACTTGTGGGTCAAAGTTTATTTGTTTGTCTGCTAATTTTTTTTTGAAATTTCATATGTCAGGTTCAAAATAAGATTACTTTTCTTCATATTTTCCCCTTTATAAGTTTGTTTGCGTAATAAATAATTCATTTTGGGTTAAAGTATTTCATAGCTCATCCTTATTTGTTCCTTGATGATTCATATAATATTACTCAACAATTTTTCAATATCAATTTGTTTTAACCAGCTTCTACTTTCATTTTGTCAAAATATTTTGCGATGTTTCAAATAGGAATCCTTCCAGGAAGTTAATAGAGTTAATTTTATGATAAGTACATTCAGTCTTGGTGAAATGATGTAATATTCAAATAAAATTTTGCATTTGTTGATAACTTACAGAAAAAATATTTTGAGATTATTATTATTTTAGATTAATTAAATATTTATTTCATAGGGTTAATCACGTTTTTGAATTGAAGTAGTTAAATTAAAATATTTTTAAACATTAACCTTTGAGAAATTAATTGAAGGGCTTTTATATTAAATATAAAATACGCCACCATGCAAGCTAGTAAAACGCTTCAAAAAATTGATAATTTGACCTAAAATCAACCACGTATGAAAGGAAGGGTTAAAATATAATTAACTAAAATTATTATGCTATTATCATTGATGAAAACTGAATTTCATATCACGAGTGGCAACACAATCAATAATCAATCAGCCTCTCATTATCCTCACCCATAACTAAAACTATAAGTAAAGTATCATTTCAATGTAATCAGTCAGACCGACACAGATTATATAATTATTCAAAATATTGCAGAAGGCAAAACTGAACATCACATATACTTTTGTTTTCTCGATGCATTTCCTTTGGTTTGGCCCCAACTTAATTGGACTTGTCTAGTTGCCTGTATAGCATGTATTCAAAATTGACCTTTTAGGTACCAACTAAACCTTATTTTCTACTTAATTTCAACCACATAGACGAAATATGTCCAATAAAATTTAAAGGAAGCTGAAAATATTAGTAATTTCCTAATTTTATTGGATGAAAATGAAAAATTTCTGGGAATTCTCGACTTCAGGCCTTATCTTTTGAAGCTGCAAAAAATTGTAAAAAACGAACAGATTTGATGCATTCATGTTAAGTAGTAAAAAAAACTCGTACTATTGCAGTTCTTTCTATTGATTCTGGCTCTGGGTTTAAGTCGAATTCTAGGGAAATTGTAGTCAAACATTCTTCATCGGGATAATTAATTGTAGCTTCGTGCATTATGGTCAATGAATCAATGATATATATTAGATAACTGCACGTAAGTTAACCATTATTTTGGACATAAATTCAAGAATCATCTTCATATACAAGGTGAAAGAATTCATCGATATTTCAACATTTAGTTTAAAAATTTATAGTTCTGCTTAAGCTCTGACACACTAGAGATAAAGTATAATACCTAATTGGTTTCGATGATTTGGCTGCTACTGTTTACCCGGCCATGTTAGACGATACAAACTTACAGAGCAATGTTATATGACCTAGAAAAAAATTATAGGTTTTATTAACAATATAAACCATAATTCTTTTTTTACAAGATTTAAACATTAAATCCATTGATAAAAAGGCTTATATGTTAGATTACGATTTTTTCTCATGTTACAAAATGTATTGGAAATGTAAAATAATTAATTGAAGAAGTATCTAATGATTTAAGAATCAATGATATAACTACAATGGCCGCCAAGTTGCAGTCGTGTAAGATTTAGATGTTTTCCAACGGTTCAATTACAAGAAATGAATTTATATTATTACCAGACCTATAATTATTTGACCTAGGTCAAAAAACATTGCTCTAAAAGTTTGAAGCGTCTAACATTTCCGTCTGAACAGTAGTATTTTTGATATTTCTATAAAAGCTTTTTATTTATTAACTTATTAAAAGTGAAAACTACTTGAACTTCTGAATATATGTTGTTCCTCATTAGACAATAATTATAATAAAATATTTAAATTTCTTGAATCGTAAAACCTAATGAATTTTTGTTCATGTTTTTGCATTGTCCTTTAAATGAAATGGTAAAATTAAAAATCAAAAGGCCGAAATTTAGATTATTAACCTTAAATGTAGTGACTGACCATTTTATTCTTTTTTCGTTTAACAAAAATAAAGTGTACCAATTTGTTATTAATAAAAATGCAAATGAAAGGAACAAGTGTTAAAATCCAAATAACACTTTGTATCTTTCCTGTACTAAATAAATGCTGTTGATTTCATTGAACTTAGCTCTAAACGTAGTAAATGGTAAATTGAAATTGAAGAGGGGTGTTTTATAGTTGATGTTAAATTTGTTGATTAATTAACTAATAAGGATGAATTTCATCTATTAATGAGTTTGAGTAGGAGAACGAACTGATTCCATTATAACATTTATAGCGTTGCTTCTTAAATTTTCAATTTATTGTTGATTACGTGTGTAGGATTTCAAGTAATCAAACATTTTTTCCATTAGTTTTGCTTCATCTACATTCTTGTTGACCTTTAACTTGGATAATTTTTTTTTGGAACAAATGAAGTTTGCTGAAAACCATCAATTCCTTGGCTTAATGAAGAATGATCTAGACCAAAAGCAAGGGATGGTTTCTTATAATATCTATCATCATTTGACACGCTTATCTTGTATCTTGATCTTGATGTAAATGATTAGCTACTCAAGCTCTTTGTGAAAAGTCGTCTCGTCAAAAAACATAACAGGTATTTACTTTGATTCTATGAATTGATACATTTGAGAAAAAATGTATCAGAGCACTACATAGAACTTGATGAAGATTGAAGAAGCTGCTGATGCATGCAAGGAAGATGAGCTTGTAATAATAATATTTATTTACACTTTTAAATAATGTAGATGACCTCGCCCTTAGCATTTTCAAAAATACAGTTTATATCTTCTATGATTACATCCTGGTAACTGAAGCATCTCCTTAAATAAAATTTCAGCTAATAAGAAGAATTGTTTGCATGCTTAATGCATGTATTTATTTTTTTGCTTATTGTGATGGAATTCAATGAATGCAATGTCATCATTTCTGATGCAATTACTATACTAATTTTTTTTTTCATGTAGACTCATGGAAAAATGAAAATCTCCAATTTATGTCCTCACTAGACAGAATTAGTTAATTTATCTCGTTAGATGTGAAGCTGAAAAATGAAGATGATAAAGAAATATCAAACAGCATGTGGTAGACAGGAGACGAAGAGTCATGCTTCACAATGCCTTAGGTCATTTTTAGAATGACACATAATCTGGTCATCCTGTCCAGCTTTAAATTCATTCAAGCTTAGAAAAGAGGCTTTAATAAGTTAATCCAATTTCCGTATTATCATTTCATTGGCCTTCAAATAATATATGAATCACATCTTGATTCTTGAAGTAAACAATAGATCATTGAAATATGCAGAAAAACCCAGTCAAGGGTTAATTTCATTAAAATGTATTGTTCATCTCTACCTCAAATAAAGCAGATCCAATTTTAATATGCAAATTATTACTCATTAATATCAAACAAACGATATTGCAAACTATTTCGGCAAAGATCCAAAACTAGAGTAAGCAATAAGCATGCTTAGTCCTTTTTAAGTTGAATCTATTCAACGTAATTCCAAAAATACAAACATATATCTTGGTTGAACAAGTTAATAACTGCAAAAACTTATGTCTCCAGTTAATTAAGCACAGCATTATGCTTATAAATTAAATAACGAATAACAACAATTTAGGCTTGAACATGAATTTTGTCTCTGAGATCCTAGCACAGCGCTAACTCAAATTCAAGTAAGTTTAATTTGGGCAATAACAAATGAATCCTGAAGCCAACAGACCATTAAACCGAGAGTGGCTCAATCAACCACAGGTTAAGCTGTACGCTGTACCATATTTCTCATCCGTCTACTTCCTCAAACAAGATATACAATAATTATTCTTTCCAGATGTCAAGAACTTCTCAGCAAAATTGCCTTGCATTTAAGATGATCTTCGAGAAGTAAATTACTCTTATGACAAGAACTCTTCATTTATAATCTAAACAAACATTTATAATAAGCAATAATTTTATTCGTCCGACTAACTTCCGGACACTCAATCACGATAAAAACTATCCAGTACCTTCAATAAATGTGTCCAAATCCAAGAGTCTAGCCCATCATGATGTTTAAAAGAAAAATAAAATCAGCATAATTTGACTTTGAAAAAGTTGAAGTTAATGTACAGAAGTTTTTTTTTCATTTAAGATGTTTGATTGGATTGGAAATATGAATTATATCCATATTGTTTCAAATGTTTCAAATGAGCACTGCTTTATGAATACATATCGATATCGTATTACATATTTTGTAATGATGAAGCAATGCAATTGTTATTCTGAACATAAAATGTTTGTGCTTACCAGCTTACAATTACACTTTGTTGTCTTTAATTATTGAAACGCGATAAATGAACCTAAATAAGGAGTACAGAGCACTCTACAAAAGCTACATTCAAATTACCTTTTCAGTTAATGTTAACAAACCTTAAGATCTCATTTAGGTTACTGTGAATTGCAATTTTGGAAGCTAGAGGATGCAAAAGTCTTATTGAATATTATCATTTTTAGACTTTTACATTCGTATTTCGTATAGTCTGTAATCGAAACAATATTTCGCACTTCGAAAACCTGAATCAATCCACAACCTTCATTTAGAGATGGTGCCAATTTATCAATATTTTGGCTGGCGGATAAAAGAAATGAACTGGATACTTTTAGTCCAGATTCAAAGTTTATTTTCCACTCATTGTGATTGTCCATCACAGAAACTGCATGATATAAAAGGTCTCGAAGAGAAAACATTAAAAGAACATTGCATATTTCATTTTCACACTGTTTACTGTGTATGGCTAAATGGGCTCCAGTAGTTAACTATTTTGTATTTCAAATGTTTGAAACGCGTACTGGACAGATTATAATGAATATTCATTGCATACATTATGCCCTTTTTGACAAGTATGCATAAGGGCAAATGCAAAACCTTGCAATTTTATAATGATAAAAGAATCTAGAAAAATGATTAAATTATTTTATAAACGACTGTATATTTAGATTGTCGAATTATCCGTTACTGATTGTGAGGAAACTATGCAAACCCTGATTTTTCAATAAACCAACAATACTCAGCTTATCAATATAAAAATTAAACTCATTCATTTTCATTTTGACCGTCAAATTGGAATTCAATTTTCGACCTTTTCCTTAGAGTTTTTAAATGGATTGATAACAAAGGAAATTATTCAAATGGTAACTTAAACCTTCCTCCTGCGATCTGCTATACCTAAACGCCCTAGATAGGATGATTTTTATAAAGATTGCCCATTTAACTGATTGAGATTGGTTCCCTACAAGCTTTTCTTGTCGGAAAATGATTACGGTCTGAGTCAAATACTTCAACCTGGTTTAAAGTCTATGTAAGCCTTGCATTACTATCTGTAGAAACTGCCACTTGGGTTCCGAATCAAATTACACCAGAGGAAACTGTAGAAGCTTACAACAATCAAAGTTTTGACTGGACTAAATGGGTCCTTAATCAAGATTAAGAAAATGATCTATTGGTTTTGCTCAAGGTTCGAGTTTGGATGCTGTTACAATACAATTATTAGATGGTAAACCAAGATCATTTCGGGAAATGATGGGAGTTCTACGAGGTGTTTCTTACTGAGGATTAGCAATTGTGAAAAAAGAAACCTCAGATCCTGAACCATTAGGAACATGGAAATTATGTAGTAACGCGAGTAATGGACTTAGTATGAAACATACAAGCAGTGAGGACTTTTTTGCACTTGAAAAATTGATGGGAGAGGACGGGACAAAATTAATAGTTTTGGATTTGTTATAATTTTTAGCATTTATTGAATTCATTGTTTTTTTTTAAATTTTATTACTTGCTTTGTTCTACTTGTATAAAAAATATATAAAATCTTTCAATAGTTAATAATAATACATATATATCACAAACATGGCTCTCAGAAGAATATTTGAAAATTAAAACAAAACAGTAAAGATAAAGTTATATAACAATTAAGAAGGCATAAAAATTAGAGTTCAGCATTGATAGAGACAGGGAAAAATAAGAAAGCTAGACTTATTACACTACAGTAGCTGGAAGTTTGGATGAAAATGGAACTATAAAAGGTTTTTGAAACAACAGAATAAAGAGTGAAAGCAAAAAAGAAGAGAGAAGATTACTAATGTAAGAGCTATTTTCAGTAAATTTGATCGAATCTGTAAATAAAATTTGAAGAAAGAAGATAAGTCAGAAAGGTTAAAGACATTTTAGTTGAGCAAATGTAGAATTGTATAAGTTACGATTCCCTTGATTTTCCTTGTACTGGGATTTACATAGAAAAAGTAAGCATTTTTAAGACTAAATGACTGAAAATGAGCATCAGGTTAGATTTGAAATGAATAAAAATTATCTATCACACAAGCTTCATGTTTCAATCCATTGGTTTAAATTAGTAATACTGTTATGTGTATGTCAAATGAAGGCTGGGTCATGATCCTTTGGCAGAAAGTTTTGCATTGGAATTAGAGAATAACGGATGTTTTAAAGATCTACTTCTTTTTTCCATAACCACCATTATTACCCCTATTATTATTGTTGCCAATTCTGGCCCCAAAACCTCCAGAGTTATTGCTTGGCCCAGATTGTCCAAATTTTGAAGAAGAATTTTGTCCGTTACCTCCTGGAGCTCCGTAATTTGATGACGGAGCGGAGTAACTGGGTTGTGGAGTTTGGCCAAATCCCGATGGCGATGATTGTCCAAATCCGGATTGATTTCCTCCAAATGAGTTTCCTCCTTGACTTTGGCTTCCACCAAATCCACCTTGTTTAGCTGGAGGCCCATACGATTGTGAGCTTTGGCTTCCACCAAATCCACCTTGGCTAGCTGGAGGTCCATATGATTGTGAGCCTTGGCTTCCACCAAATCCACCTTGGTTTGAGCCACCAAAAGACTGAGCTGGAGCACCATACGACTGGCTTGGTCCACCTTGGTTTGAAGCTCCAAATGACTGAGCTGGAGCACCATACGACTGGCTTGCTCCACCTTGGTTTGAAGCACCAAAAGACTGAGCTGGAGCACCGTACGACTGGCTTGGTCCACCTTGGTTTGAAGCACCAAAAGCCTGGCTTGGTCCAGTTTGACTTGGAGCACCATAGGACTGGCTTGCCCCATTTTGGCTAGGAGCGCCATAAGACTGGCTTGCACCATTTTGGGCTGGAGCACCATAGCCACTATCTGGAGAGCTTGATCCATAACCTTGATTTTGATCAGGAAATTTAGCTTCTCCTTCTACAAAATAAAATTGCTTTGTCTTACTCATTAAATTTGAATATTATATGTTTACACGAGCAAATACTAAGAATTATTAGAGTCTGACCATAAGTAACCTGGGCATTAAAGCCATTTTGCCAATCTGCAGTGTATCTCACTGTTTGAGTCCTTCCATCAGGTAATAAAACTTTATACTGACCATTTACGACACTTCCATCACTAGTCTCTTGTCTGTTGTAATCGTTTCCGTAGTTATCCTTCACAGCATATGCAAAATTGTAAGGCATTGGTTGTTCCTAATAAAATACATTGACTAAATTATATAATCCTTACATGGATATTATGTGCAATGATTATGGTTCCGGATGAGCAACAAAGCAAACAATTAATTTTATGCGTAAATGAGAAGATTTTATGTTATTGCGTTTGCATATATTAAATTTTGTGGCTTACTTGGCCATATCCACCTTGTCCATTGTTTCCTTCTTGATTAGAAGGAGCCCCGTAAGATTGTGAGTTTCCACCTTGATTAGAAGGAGCTCCGTAGGATTGTGAGTTTCCACCTTGATTAGATGGAGCTCCGTAAGCTTGAGAGTTTCCATTTTGGTTGGATGGAGCACTGTAGGACTGGCTTCCTCCAAATCCACCTTGGTTAGCTGGAGGTCCGTACGATTGAGAATTTCCACCTTGGGTTGAAGGTGCGTTATAGGACTGACTTTGGCTTCCACCAAATCCAGCTTGGCTAGCCGGAGGTCCATAAGATTGTGAACTTCCACCTTGATTTGTACTGTAAGACTGGGCAGGAGAAAAATTCTGACGACTACCAAATCCCCCTTGACTTCCACCAGAAGGAGCACCATACTGGCTAGAAGGTCCATTTCGTTGATTCTGGGAACCACCATTCTGATATTGATTATTGTTTCCGCTTGGAGCACCGTATGACTGACTGGGTGCGCTAAAGCCACCTGGAACTGGAGGCTCTGCTCTCACCACTGCAAGGGCAATGGCGCAGAATATAATGGCCTAGAAATATACATCAACAGAACATTTAGAACGCGAACGTCAAGTTCAAAAGCTTATGTAAAATATTTTCAAAAGTTGAGTTAGATATTTTAATGCAATAAGCTAATGTTTGTTTGGAGTTTGTCTAAATCCATTAAGTGTAACACAAATTAACACACCTTCATTCTTATCACAATAAGTTGTTCCCAATTTTTCCGACAATATTTCTACTGCGTATTGTACCACTATTCAAGTATCACAGAACCTTAGAAGTTTTTATGATCCTTTTACTTAATAATTCGGATGGATAAGATGTTACTGTTCGAAGGAAGATGATGAACTGATAACGTTGAATTTCTTACAGTGGATTTTTATACCAAATGTCTTTGAGGACATTTAGTTCAAGAAGAAACCTTACTGACAATTTTAATACGATAGATTTCTGACCACGGACGAATTTGTTAAACAAGACACCCCAAGTACATAATTCTACAAGTTAAAAATTGGTATGCATAAGCTACAAAGCATCTTCCTCCCACCCAACAATATTAAATAAATTGCATAGCCTAGAATTAGGGAAATAGTGCAGTGGAAAATCACATCTGCAATTGCAATGATATAATATAAACTTAGCCGTCGGTTTGTGATCTCCTTCCCAAGACGAAGACATAACTTTTGCTTTCTCATCATTAGGGATTCTCATAATCACAGATGCATAAAATTGTTAAACGAGACCTGATGTTCTTTCAACTTGTTATGTTTCCCGTTATCAGTTTATATTTACATGAAGTATTTATTAATTGTAATAAAAATTTAAATTATTCCAAGTTAATCACTACATGAAGCAGAAAGTTTTCTTGTGCCTATTGTTTCGCCTTACAAAGCAAAAGATAAACGAAATTGGATGTATTATTATCTACCCACTTTAGAAATTTACAGGGAATCCAGAAACCGAAATATGATTTATTTTGCTCCTGAAGCTCGAATTCATCCAAAATGGTGACAATTGCCAAATTATTTGCATTTTAATTTGATATTAGAAAAAAGGTTTTGATGACCGTGTTATGAATGAGTGCCACAACAAGGGTTGATGAAATTAATGAGATAATAAGCATATTGATGTTATTACTTTTGTAACCGATACCGAAACTAGATATATTTTTTAATGCTTTAACTATATATGTAAATGGGCCGAACATTTTTCTAATTAGGACTTGTGAAATAGTAATTGATAGTACGATGAGGTGTGTATTCTAAAATTAGGTGCTTTATTGTTAGAATTCGTTAACCATATAACAAGTATGGAATTTGAACATAAAGTTATGTAATAGGTAACAAAAGCAGAGAAAAATCATAATAGTTGAGAAGTAGTTTATTAAAGGTGGACATAGCATGACGGTGGACGGAAAGCAGGTAGATAATTTAAGCAAAGCAAATGACAATAACAATGAAATGGACTAATGATCTCTTCAATTGAACGTGAATACTAGAATTTTTTGAAAGATATTGCAAGAGCATCTTTTTTACGAACATGTAACTTTAATAACAAATATTGTAATTGAATTTTATTTCCAATGAATGAGTATTTTCAATAAAGTTTTGGAGAGCATGTCTTTGGATTGCTTGGATTATTCCGTACACCGTCAACAACAAATAAATAAATACCTATGGAAATATTTCGTTGATTCATGTAAGATATTGATACGAACACTTAATATTATGTTACTTAGTTTTGCTCTGATTCCTTTCCTTTCTTCGTGGTTTCTGTTTCCTCGTACTAAAGGAAGATAAATATTGTCACATTTAAAATGTTTACTTAGTATATTGATGACAGGTGAAGTTACATACATTAGGAAGCTCAAAATTAAAATGAATCAAAATTAACAACCAGATAATAGTTTTTTTCTTTTTCTTGAAAACTGAAACCTGTGTGTTCGGCTAAATTTCCGATTCATAAATTTAAAGTTACGAAACCTGTAATGGAAATGAGGAAGCATGGTCAATTTTTACATAAAAATTAAATATGAGTACTTGGTAAACATCAGCCCTTTAAAGTCCTGTATTCAACTATTTATGAATAAATGGATTGCTTTCACTTGTTTAGCTAATTGCCATAAGATACCAATATTGCAGAATTCGTTCACTTATGTTTATGCATCATAAAATGACGTGATTTGACATAACATTGTAAACAAAGAACAGATATTGAAATAAAATGTCACTTTCTTTGTCCGTAGCGTCTTTACAGCCGTACTATTAGGAACAATTCTTCACACGTTGATTTATTTGTGTCATGGATTTGTCTTTAATAGTCGATACATTAATAGCACAAACCACAGAAATAAAATGCAGCCACTAAACTGAACAACGTCATCCTTGGTGATACATTGTAAATTGCATGTATTTGTGGTTTTGTTTCTATAAATCCGATTTAATAAGTTAAACACACCATCATCACGATGCAAATTTATTTCAGCTAATAGTAAACCCCATGTGCTAAGAAGAAATGATAATAGTGAAAGTTCACTTGTTTATTTTTATTACAAAATCAAAAATACATGACAAAATACGGAATCGGGTATGAGTTCTTCAAAAGCAGTAGCTCGCCAGCGAATACTAGTATTTCTTTTTGATTAAGACAAACTGCATAAACTTGTACCAAAAGTATATGTACTTTGTTGTAAAATTTAAGCTTATCAAAGTAATTAGGATAGAAGCTATGTAAGTTAATGGTTGAGATGAAATGATTAGATCGAAAATGTGGATTAAAGTTAATCTTAAAAAAATATGTATTTTTATTAGATGACAAATAAATGCTTTTCAAGGGCTTGATGAGCACGATAATCCGGGTGTTTATTAAATTTAATCATGTGTAAACGGAGAGTAGTTAAACTATGACAATTGTTGGTAATATGAAATTTTAATGGCCGTGAAAGTCGTTATACAAAGGTGTTAAGCT
>JAQGCY010000862.1:0-13490 GCA_034700645.1 Xenylla mediterranea | reverse complement strand
ACAAACAGGCAGAGCGAGCTTTGCCGTGTCTAGCATTAGTATAGATGATATGTGAAAAAGAAGCAACAATTAATGGAAGTATGGAATGTTGCTGGGTGGAGTAGAGTTGCGCTAGGAGCTGGAAATTAAAATTGGTAGATATGATAATATGATTTGCAAAATAAATAAAAAATGCGGTGAAGCGGCGCTAGGAGGGCGGCGTTCAGAGAGCGGCGCTAGGAGCAGGGTTTGCGAAGTTGCGGAGTTAGGAGGGCGGCGATGCAAGGCTAGGAGGGCGGCGTTCAGAGAGCGCCGCTAGGAGCAGGTTTTGCGGAGGTGCGGCGTTAGGAGGGCGGCGATGCGGCGCTAGAAGGGCGGCGATCAGAGAGCGGCGCTAGGAGCTGACTAAGTGCGGAAGTGCGGCGATAGGAGCGCGGCGTTCAGGGTGCGGCGCTAGGAGTAAGGTGTGCGGCGATGCGGCGCTAGGAGGGCGGCGTTGCGGCGCTAGGAGCTTGTACGCAATCTTTCTTCAGCACGGATACGGAGTACGGACAGAAGTTAATAAATGGAATTAAGAAGTAACAACTAACAATGATTTAATGATTAATTGATTAACAAGCTCGAATTATTTGGCTAATCATCGACCTGCTTTACTACACTTAAAAGTCCCAATAGTCCAAAAATTCTACTCTACTGCAGAACATGTGAATTACTTGAATTAAATAAAAATGCTTAATGAATTTGTAATTAGTAAAAAGTTATACTACAATAGACTAATGTAAAGCAAAGCACAAGCAGGAATGAAAAAGCACATGTTCTTTTCCCTTCCAATTCCATATGAAACCTAACCAAGAAAATACATGGCATGTACATGCCATACAACTTAAAGTAAGGCCAAGGACACGCTTTTTCTTTCGAATTGACATTTAGTAAATGCTTCAATAAGTTTCTGAAAGTTTTTTTGAAAAAGGAAGGATAAGTAATTTATAATTGACAATGGGCAGAGCATCAAAGGATAAGCGTGATATCTTTTATAGGTAATTGAATATAATTGTATAATGTACAATAGAAGAAAACCGGGCCTAAAATTTTGGGTATGATACTTTTATAGATTAGCAAAGGAAGAAGGCTGGAGAGCTCGAAGTGCATTTAAGTTACTCCAAATTAATGAAACATTTAATATATTTCCTAATGTAAAGAAAGCAGTGGACCTATGCGCTGCCCCAGGAAGTTGGAGCCAAGTCTTAGCTCAAACCTTACCCAAAGGATCGACAATAGTCGCTGTAGACTTGCAAACAATGGCCCCAATTCCTGGGGTTACGCTTATCAAAGGTGATATAACACGAGAGTCCACTGCGGAAGAAATTGTTAATAAATTAGGAAATTCAAGAGCAGATTTGGTTGTATGTGATGGGGCACCTGTAAGAAGATATTTCATGAAGCTTTCTTGAGTATCAACAAATTAAACTGTATGGTTATTTTCTTTGTCAAGGATTTGATTGGATTTCATTTGATGGACCAGTATTTCCAAACACAGTTGGTTTTAGCTGCTTTAAATATTGCTCTAGCTGTATTACAACCTGGTGGTACATTTGTTGCCAAATATTTCAGAGCTGATGAAGTCGGTGTTCAAACAACATATTTAAGATTCAAAATATTTTTTAAGGATGTTCTACTTACAAAACCTAGAAGTAGTCGTGCATCTTCTCATGAATGGTAACATAGTTTGCTCGTAAAAGCTACAAAGTAGCTAATAATATCAATTGTTTTGTAATTACTAGCTTCATCCTTGCCCGAGACTTCAATTTTCCAGCAAACTATTCACCTAAAACATATAATCCCTTCAATCGACATGAAAACTTATTAGACTTCCAAGGAGTTTTAGATGGAAAAATATATCCAGGATATGATATTGAAACTGAAATTTCCGAACCTAACCTGAAATTACGCCTAATTGTACCTTTTGTTACATCTGGAGATTTAGAGGGTTTTGATTCGGAAACAACTTATGAGGTAGAAGAAGGCTATCAATCATTACCTCCTGTCCAACCACCAATTAATCCACCGTATGAAGCAGCTATCAATAAACGTAAAGCTGCTGGAACTCGGCATGAGTATGATGTAAGCATATAATTAATTATCAACAACAAGTTGTATTTGCATTATAAATTAGCACACAAATTGTTTGGGAGTTAGTTTTTCATTCTTGTTCTACCTTTCTGATTTTCATTTCGATAATTACTAATGCAACTTTCCTTCTGGTCAATCTTCTGAGTATTGTTTCAACGTGACCCAAGCTCACAATTTCTGTCCCCATTTTGTAGGATTTTTAAACTTTCTTCAAATTACATGTACATAAACTCTACTTTACTGTAGCTATCTTGGCTAATTCCAAAATCAAACATTTGCAGGCAAGTTGTAATTTTGATTGTATTTTCTTGTACTTTAGCATAACGTTGAAACCTTTCCAGTATCTGATCCTACAACATCCGCAATGGATACTGGTAGAAAGTTAACTCTAACATTCAGGTAAGCCCATGATAAATCGAAACTACTTCAATCAGATGAGGCGAATGGATAATTTTAACTATTGACTATTGCTCTTCACTTTTTAGCGGTGGGGCTGAAAAACTTGTTGGAGATCTCCGAGAAGTTGAAGTTCATGTAACTGGCGATGCCTCAGGAAAATGTAACAAACCGAAATAAAGAAAACAAATACTTATTATATTATTAAAATGTTGTATCATTTTAGATTCAATTCCATTTTTATTGAGTTGGATAAAAACTAATTTAATTGTTGAGAGACCTGAGCTTTTAGTAGAAGGAGATGATGTGTAAGATATAAGAGAGTTGCCTTATAAATTTCAGTTTAGTATCATTTTGTTTACTTGTTAAATTGCAGAAGACCTGGAATTCTTTTACTTGTTGATGACATGGATTGGGAACTATTGGTAAGCAGTTTAGTATTAGTTAATGAAGTTTGGGGAATATAAATAAAATTGCTACTTTAATTTACATAGGATAAAGAAAACTATGGACTCCGAGATGGAAACAAAGTTTCATTTATTTCTACTCTACATGGAGGTTGAATTATGAATGGATTTCTCAAAGTTATTCCGATTTATTTAAGTTTTTTATGAAATCAAAAAGAAATCAGTGCTGATTTGCTTTAATAATTAGCATCAATAAAGAACATTATCAATTCAACTAACAAAATATAGCAAAGTCTAAAATTACATCGTTGTCTTAAATAAGCCGAACTATCAAAAGATTAGCTTATGCATTGGAAAGCCATATAATTAGGCATAAAGTTGTCACAAACTCAGATTACATGATTTAGCTGGAATATTTATAGAGTCTTTGAAACCAAACTTTGGTATTATTTGTTTGCAACTCTAACACACAATTGTTGTTCCCCATACTCAAAATTTTCAGTCAAACTCCAAGGTCAGAATACTGGTCATTTCCCTTTCATGCGTCAGTGTGAAACTAGTAGTTCATTTGGGTGTATAAATATAATGCAGTGTAATTTTATTGTTTTGAACATTTAAATACACACATATTTAATACTTATTTTGAGTACAGTGTGTGTACTGTGTTTTAGTTTTACATTTGGAAAGTGAGAGTTTGACCAAAGAAAATGTCCAAATCCATAGAAGTCGATGACATTGACAATTATAAATTGGTATACTTCGATTGCAGAGCATTAGGTAAAATTATATTTTATTTCAAATGTTGGAATATATGAATAAACTAAAGTTATATGCTTCCTAATAGGAGAACCGATACGTTTAATATTTGTAATGTCTGGAGTACCGTTTGAAGACCAAAGGATTCCACTGAAGAGATTCCAGGACGTTAAAAGTTGTGAGTACAATTAAAACAGAAAGCTTTCAAAGCTTGGACTTACGTTCAATAATATTTATTTACTATGTACCTATTTTATTAGACGGTTTTGGGCAAGTTCCTGTGCTTTATGTGAATGGGAAGCAACTCACCCAATCATTGACAATTGCAAAATATTTAGCTAAAAAATTTAACTTGATTCCCAAAGATGATTTTATAGCTGCCAAGTGTGATGAGGTTTGTGCTTTTTTATGAAAGTTCATTTAAATTGAAAATATCGAATTTCTTTTTAGGTTGTTGAAATAGTGACCGAACTTCGTTTACTGTTCAGAAGTTATATAGTTGAAAAAGATGAATCTACGAAACAACGAATTTTCCAAGAATTGAAAATAACTGAATTTCCAAAATATTACAAAATATTAAACAGTGTTATCGATGAAACTGGAGGCGAATTTATTGATGGGCATGGAATGGAAAATTTGTCATGGGCTGATTTATTTTTAGCCAACTGGTTAGAAATTTGGAATGAACATATTGTAACACCCGAAGTTTTTAACCAATTTCAGCGACTCAAAACTTTGTATGAAAGTGTATTTCGTATACCAAAAATTTCGCATTATGTTAAGACTAGAAATAAAACGTTTGTTTAGAATTCTATTTCGATTCCCTATAAAGTTTTTAAAATCTTGTATATCAAATATCATTTATTTTATTTAATGTTTCAAATTCAATTGTGTATAATATATTTATAAATTCATGCTTTAGTGTTATTCGTAGAATCAAGATCCTGTCTTTATGAATTGGCTAATTATTTTATAGATGAAGTGCTTTTGTTGCAGCTTCTAATGCTGCAGTTTCAGCTTCAAATTGAGTAACTTCCATTGCTGCACTTTCCATAAGCCTGGGTTGATCCATTACTCGGTATTTATTTGTAAGGAGTACAAAGACATCGGCCAACGATGCTTGAGATATGACGTACCTAACATAAAAAAATGCATTGAAGATTTAGATATTTTTCTAATTTAACTAGATAATATTTTTTAAGTATAAGTTTTGCTGGTACTTTTCTACAATATCATAGTGCTCAGCTTTGATTTCTTCAGCTTTTTCAAAACATAGTCCCCATGTCATTTTGGGATCACGAATATAATACAGGAGTAAGTTGTCTTGCTCATCACGTAGAACAGTATGTCTAAAATATATTTTTAAAAAAAATTTAAATAATTGTTTAAATTAAATCAAAATTGTACGAACTTGAAAAATTTCATGACTGTTTTCTTGAGATCTTGAACTCGTCCAACTGTAGATGACACAATTTCCATTGGAGTCAATACTTCAAATCTTACTCGAATCAATAAAGAGAAACCTTTGTTCAATAAATAAATAGATGAGTTGATTATTGTTTGAAATTAATGTTTTTGACTCATTATCGTACCTTTGGAAAATCTGTTTTGTAATTCGATCGGTGATCCAATGCATTGGACATTTCCTTCTGATAGAACAAGTATTTTATCGCAAGCCTCCGCACACTCTTCCACATTAAATGAACTGAACAGAAATGAATGACCAAGTGAAGCCATGTGGCGTACAATAGACCAAAAGCGTTGCCGAGCAAGTGCTATAGTATAAATGTTAATCAGTACTAATTCCGAATCGGGCAAAATTACAATAAGATACTTACGATCTATTCCTCGTGTTGGTTCATCTAATAAGCACATTGGGCTTCCTCCCATTAGTGCCATAGCCCCACAAAGTCGTCTTTTCATGCTAGCGCTGTACATTTTACATTTATCGTTTGCAATTTCTCCAAGTCCAAGTACATTGAGCCATTTACTAACATGAATCTTAAGAACAGAATGCGGTACTCCTTTCAATGTTCCCATTAGCTGCATCATTTGGCTCCCAGTAAAATTGTCAAAAACAGAATCCATTTGAGAACAGTAACCAATGCTTCTTAAGAATTCCATTCTATTTTCCTGGAAAAAAAATCATGAAGTCATATTCTACTCCTATTAATTTGTATTAGTAAATCATACTTGAAGATTCGATCTTCCTATCATTACGGTTCCTTTAGTTGGAACTACTTGTCCGGCCAACATTTGTATAATGGCTGATTTTCCACTCCCACCTTAAATGGGTCATCACAAAATTGTAACTACTTAACAAATGTCCTACGAAAACGAATAAGTATTTTATACCTCCTCCTAGCAAAGCACAAACATGTCCCTTCTTCACCAACAAGCAGACATTGTTAATTATCATATGAGTTGTGTATGACTTGGTAATATCCAAGCAGGCGAGTGCTACTTCTCTGGGAAGTTTTCCTGGGACATTGATAGATAAAGTCTCAGTTTATCCTGCTTGTTAAATCAATGAAATTTATGAACTTATTAGCTACCTTTCTTTACCAACATCGCAACTTGTTCCCTTTCTTTACGAATATCAGTAGGAGCGTCAGAATCTTTCATTTTTGTCTTCAACATCCGATTTTTAATAAATCTGAATACAACGGACTGAATAAACCTTCCAACCGTACGCCTTTCGGAGATAATTAACAAAATCCTAAATATAAATGAAAAACATTATTTCTCTCATTTTCGTAAGCTCAACATGTAAATCAGAAATATCATTTAAACAAACACTTGCCAATAGAGTACTCCTTGCAAGAGAAAGATCAAAAGACAAGAAGCAAGTTTTGGATGCTGGGCAGTTTCAGTACTTCCATCAAAATATTTCGGTGGGACAAAACAAGAATCTGTCAGTTTGCAAATTTTTTCTACGACAAAAACATGTAATTAATAGAAGTGACCTGTTATCAAGTTTATTTCTATTTACCACAGCAAATTACTAAATTGATATCCTCTTTTTTAACGTAGTTAAAAATTTCTTGCATTGGTTGATTTTGCGAATACTCGAGTTTGTGTGGGGAATCTAATACACACATCTAGACAAAGAAAAGCCAATAAATTTTGTCGAATTTTGCGTAAAAATATTAGATTAATTACATCAAGAACAACGGGATGGACAGACAGGCAAGTACCCCTCTTAGAAACTAGTTCAAACATAGTCCGAAGGGCCATTGTGAATGTGTATGGAGGAAAAACGTGAAAACAAAGACGGAAGAATATAATGAAAGGGCTAGTGAAATATCCCAAACCAACTTCCAACAAAATCATGGTTATCAAAGCTATTCAAGCAAAAAGTGTTTATCTTTTAGTTCATCATATAATCAAAGTCAAAATTACCGATTACAATATGAGTTATTCCTCCAATTCGGATTTTAGCCCATTTCGATGACACCAACGTCGACAAGTAATAGATCCAAGGTAATGAGCTCCAGAACAGAAAAAATCCAACAATTATGAAGATGGCAACTGTAAATTATTGTTATGTTGGAAGACCGAAGGAATTTTTCTTAAATGTGAATCTTACGCATAGTTTCAAAATTAGCAAAAAGTCCAGCATTAACATTGAGCAGAAAAACAAGCATAATTAGAATGGTTAGTATACCCGCAATGATACTGTCATACTAAAATATATTTAATTATATTAGGTAGACCTTTGAGAATGATTTCCTTGGTAAATGCCCAATCTTACCACAAAATGGCCAAGCCAGAATGTAATTGGATGAACTCCAGACATAAGCTGCAGTTGTTTCATCTAAATAAATATTTAATTCATAGTTACCTTAAATCAATATCAATTTAACATTAAAGGACTTACCCCAGTTGCTTTCTCTTCCATTGGAAATGACATTAGTTCTGAACCAAGGAAACCAATGCAGAATGAAAGTATTAGAGCAAATAGTACGCAAGTTATTCCGCATTCAACATCAAACGGTGATTCCTAAAAATAAGTAAAGTTTTTTCAAAAGAGTAAAACGACTGAGATTGACAGGACGAATATTTGTATGATTTTCTACTCACAATTGCTGTTGGGAATGGACTATTTGCACAAGTAATGGAGTAAAACCCATTGTCACTGAAAAGTGTATTATGAGTAATAGCACGTAGAAAAATATTTCCAAGAATGTTCATTATAAGCGGTGGACTGTGAAGAGATCCAGAGGAAAAGTATACCAGGAACTCTTCAAATGATTTTTCATGAGCTCGAAGTTCCAGTGCAACCATTCGACGTTCCAAACTATAAGTTTTAGCTTCCCTTTCTTTGGCAGAATCCTTTATAATCTCTTTGAGTACATGGCTTTTCGGTAAAAGCTTTTCTCCTTGTTCTCCAAGTAATTGTTGGACATGTTGCCTCCAACCCTTAAAAGTCAAACAATGTTATTTTAAAAGTTCAAAAAAAATTTCACACAATAAATACACTTGCCATTGTAACTTCTGCAAGGTGCAAGCCACTGAGTCGATGATAAACTTTGAGTTTTGGAAAGGAATCTATGGTAAAATTACGCGTTATTGGAATTTCAACTGGTTCCCTGAAAACATGACAATGCCACACGGTAACCTAAGTACAACAACTATTAATTTTTTGTAGACGGAACAACAACTGCATATATATTTCTTACCCATATTATAAACAACGGGATGATAATTTGCCAAAACAAATGAAAATCGTCACTCCGAGTGTAAATCCAACGTTTTCTCAGCATCGCTTTAAACTGAATTGTTGCTGCTGGTGTATATTTTTCCTCTTCTAAAATTACGGGTACTTGTTCTAAAGATGAAAAATTGAATTATTTTTTATCATGAATTATTTGGTTCAATGTTTTACCATCAAGTGTAGCCACCCATTCTTTATGAGTATCTTTTTTGGCATAAATGTCTGCTGTATCAGTTGTAATACCAACAGTCTCACAAATCCGGATAAAAATATCACTCAAATTTGTCATTTCGGCACTGTAGTGAATAATTCCCAACTTATTTTTATTGTCTTCGAGTTCATTGAAGAAACTTGGATACTTCTTAATATGACGCTTTGGAAGGGCTAAAAGAAAGCTTCTTTTGTCATGAACGATTTTTTTAGGTGATTCGCTCAGACGGGTATCAAAATGTTTCTTGGCGATATTCTGGATTGTTTCCAAATTAAAAACAGCAGCATTTGGAATAATTTTTAGACAGTAACCAGTGTCTATAAGAAAATTGCAAAACTTTAGATTTGCATTAAAAGCACTTCTTACACAGCTTACCATATTGTTGATTTAGGTATCGAGGAGATCCATAGCATACGAGTTTTCCATGAGAAAGCAAAGCTACCCTGTCGGCAACATATTCAGCTT
This sequence comes from Xenylla mediterranea, assembly GCA_034700645.1. NCBI lineage: Eukaryota > Metazoa > Arthropoda > Collembola > Poduromorpha > Hypogastruridae > Xenylla > Xenylla mediterranea. The sequence continues at coordinate 4,429 of JAQGCY010000862.1, read as the reverse complement.
CATCCATCATAGTTGTTGTCTTTACAATTTATTAAATAAAACTCAAATCAAGAACTTGATTCCAGATAAATTTTCATTGCATACCATTATGATTGTGTGACCTTCTCTCTTCAAAGTCTAAAATAATTTTTCACATTATCATCAAACTTCTCTTAAAAATCCATTCCAGTCCTACGTACCTTAAGAATGTCCCAGATTTCATGTCGAGCTAATGCTTCCATTCCTTGGGTTGGTTCATCAAGTAGAATAACCTGTAAATTTCAGAAAGTCAATTTCAGTCCTGAACGCACTGCGTATAAAGCAGAGACCTGCGTTTTTTGCGTTTTACGCAGGGAAAAAATTGTAAAAACGCAGCAAAACTTGCGTGATATTAGCAAAAACGCGTAATATTATTCGTCTCGAACAGTAAAGATTTCAAGTTTTAAAATAATAAGAATAATTGGAGCTAGCAGTGTTGTATTAATGGTGAAAAACATAATTCGACTTGCTAAAGCTCCAAAATCATCATTATTACTCGATTTTTTAAATAAGATATGGTTGATCTATGTGCTATAATATCGGGTGTCTACTTTAAAACGGTACAGTGGAAAAGGTACCCCGAAAGAAAAAGTTAAATTTTACACAAGATTCTTACTGTTTTCACGCACAAAATTAGTTTTTTGCCATAGAAACGGTAGAAAATGTGTTGAAAATATGCTATTTTTTTCTGGGGTACCTTTTCCACTGTACCGTTTTAAAGTAGACACCCGATATAACGCACATGTACTGCGTTTTACGCATTAAAACGCGCTTTAAAGCACTATTTTGCGTAAAAGCAGTTCCAAAATAATATAACGCGCGTTTTGTCGAACCTTAATTTCAGTGAACTAATTATTTTTTAGAATGAATTACAACGTACAGTAGGCTTATCAACTAAACACAATGCAATCCCCAACTTCCTCATTTCATCTTTGGTTATAGCAACAGGAACAGAATCCTTCACATGATTCAACCTCAAAAGTTCAACCAAGCTTAAGGAATGACGGATCGCCTCGCTCTGTGTTAGTCCCCGCAACTAATAAAAGTATTGTGGCCAGAAACAAAAGCATATAGTTCCAAAAGGATGGTTAATGAATAAACTTTCCCAGAATAATAAAAGGCTCACCCCGTAACACAATTGAAGATGCTCCATAACTGTTAGAAGATTGAAAGCAATTACATTCTGGGGACAGAATCCTAAATACTCTCTCGCTTTTTCATGATCTCGGGTAACATCCAAGTTATTCACAGTGATGCTTCCCATGGTCGGTGTAACCATCCCGGCTATGCATTCAATAAATGTTGATTTCCCAGAGTCAGTTTGACCCAATAAAATTGTTATCTCACCCTAGGAATCGGATTTTTAAATTAGTATATAGTTATTATATTCTAAAAACATTTACTTACACTAGCGAAATTCATGCTAATGTTATCAAGAACTAGTCGATGTTTTCCATACATCTTGCTTAAATTTCTTACTCTTACTAAGGATTGTGCTTTTGTCGATGCATTTTCAAAAATGACTGGTTTCGTATATTCATCGTCATTGTCAGTATTTTCAGTAGTTATTGATTGTCTAATAGGATGATTTGGCTGTTCTACACTTTTGCGCCTATGATTCCACTTCTTATATTGATTCTATATTATTGGACAGATAACAATAATCTTCAAAACTAAAATTTTAGTGTTGTTTGGTTTTATAATTTATACCTGCAACAATTGGAACCAAGTTCGCTCGGAAGTATTATGTCTACCAAAGACTAAATCATTGAGCACTGCCAATGCAAAGTATCCCATTGCGCTTATGGTCAAAATTAAAAGTGTAATTCTGCTACTTATTCTATAACTCTCATACGAACTTTGACCTAAATTTGTCCAGTCCACACCAATATCTAATAAAAAATGATGGGGAATGCATGTTTCTCAAAGTTTACGATATTTTAATGAATGACTTACTATCGCATTCCATGTCCACCACTTCACTTATGATGTTAGTTAATGCCCAGTTTGGAAACAATAAGGAAAACAGCACGTTTGGAAATAAACTTATCAAGCCAGTTCGTAGTAAGCAGTATGGAATAAAGTAGCTCAAAAAGCAAATGGAAACAGAAAATAAGCCACTTAGGCTTTCTAAATGTTTGAAAAAATTAAGTTAAAAATTATGATTAAAAAGAATTTATATTTACAAAAACATACCAGAATTAAACACAGTCCCCAAGAAAAAAGTGAAAGAGGAAAGACTTAGGAGATGCAACCAAAGGGTAACAAAAATAACTGATTGCTGGGATAGACTGAATATTGCTCCTTCACCAAAGTCCACAAATAAGCTCCACAAAATTCCAAAAGCTGTTATTGTGCGGAGCACTATCATGTGAGCGAGAAAAATTATCTAAAATGAAGTAAATGCAATAACAATGTTAAAATTTTACAGTTTCACTTTTCATTAGCTTTATCCTAACCCAATGCTGGTATTTAGGCATGCCATGCATCCGTAGCAAATCCTGCAAAAAGAATGTTGAAACAAAAATTATGTTAAAATATAATAAGTGTATCAAGCGTTTTTTTGCATGAACTTGATTTGAATTCGATTCTTTTACCCTGATTCCAGATTTTCTTTCAATGACTATTTGCCTGACGATAAAGCAGGACAGAAAGCCATAGGAAAAGCATAGAACACTGCATATCGTCACTCCGATGAGGTTCCTTACATTAGTGTCGAAATAATTTGGGGTAAAAATTAGTTTCACAGCCAATCGTGGAAAGGTTGAAGGCTCATGCAATGCTTTTTTTAGCAACTCTGCCTATTTAGTAGGCAGAAAAGTAAAATGATTACGATAACCATAGATTGAACAGTGTATTATTGAGTCTTACCTTGTAGTTTGGTTCCGTTTGTGCATCCACGAAAGACACATATTTTGAGGTCAAACCATCAAAAATCATATTACTGAAAGCTGTTTGAACGGCATATTGTAGGCCAAGAAATCCACTGTCAAAGTATGGAGGATGCCATCCAGATTTTCTAGGTGGTTCCACGTATGGATGTTGACTTTTTGTTGCAGCAATTGATGAATCAAAAGTACTGATAACAAATGTTAAATTGAAGGGGAATCCTGAGTCATTGCTCAATTGTTTTTCGTCGTATCGAAATTCGATTCCAACAGGGGTAGCATGAGTTCTCATATCAATTCGATGTAGCAAGCATAATTCCATAATTTCATTGTATGAGTTCACTCCAATCTACATTTAAGGTTTTTAGTTTTACAATTTAGATACAACAAAAGGCAAAAACTTACTGCTCCAAAGCTCGAGTGACTTTCAACATCCAAAACTAAATTTTGATTTTCAATTCTCAAAATTTTTAAAACTTTGTCCATTAAATCCACCGTAAATTCATTTCTTGGAGCAAATGCAATGAAAGTTCTTCCAGTGGAATCTGTAAATTTCTCAACGAATCGATCCATAAGCTCATTAACGTTACTGTCGATAAAATGTGTATGGTGTATTTCTAGATAGAAAAAAAATTATGGGTTTCATCAAGTTACAAACAGTTTATTTGGATCTTAATACCAGTTTCAGAAACTTTTCTTTCTCCATAAGCTTTTTTCCATGATACGCCAAGTGTAAAAGCTGAAAAAATTAGCCAGCAAATCGTAATGGGATGAATAACTTCTAGAAATGTTATGAACAAAGTTCTATGACGAAAGAACATTGGTTTGCTAAATAATATTCTGGCACGTCTAGCTGCAAGTTTAAGTTTTATGTATTTTCCTTGAAATCTGGCATGTTTAGCATCAAGCAAAGCTTTCTGACGATCAGCTTCATTGTCGGTTTTTGTTTTCTCCCTAAAATATACATAGTTAGTTATTTATTGTATTAAGTATTTTCCTTAAGGATATAAGTTAAACGTACCTTATTTTCCGAAGCTCTTGGGCCAAGTGGTTCCAATTTGTTCTCATCGAGCTATATGAAGTTCCAGTACTTTCGTTTGCAAATAAGCTGGTGTTAGAGTCAGAATTGGATCTTTTGAGAATGGATACCCTTGATTTCTTCTCAGTAAGGGGAACTCCATCTTTTCCTTTACTAATATTGGCCTTTTTGGATTTCGGCACTACAACAACCTTCTCAATCGTTTTACCTGGTGGGGCCAAACTGGCAGGTGATTTGTCACTCATTCTGTAAGGTTAAATGTTAGTCTTGTAAAGTTTTAGGAAGAAAGCTCTTGATATATATATGAACAGTTAATATTTTTACTAGGTTTCTTGCGAATCTGTGAAATTTTCAAGGAAATACCTTGTTTGGATTAGAATTAGAAACGCTTTGGCGGACAATGAAAGAATGGTGAAAGTGAATAAAAATTGAGGATCTTCCTCAAGTATGAGGTTTGAGTATTGAGTCTGAACCTCCGAGAAAA
>JAQGCY010000861.1:0-13501 GCA_034700645.1 Xenylla mediterranea | reverse complement strand
ATGTATATACATACACGGCCGTGATCATCACAATAGCCCATGACCCGTTGTCAAGACAACTTGGGTCGGGCTAAAAAAAATATGGTTGACGCAATGGAAGTATATGCATGCGGACTCCAATAATAGTATTCTTTATGCGAACTTGTAAGTAAACCTACAACCTACCTGGTTCTTAATGTTCTATTTAAAAGGACTTTATTGCATACATTTTATTCAGAAGTAACTGAAATTAAAGTTTTCATTTTCCAGGTAGATAGTTTTTATTTTGTTTTCGTGAGAGACTGATCCTAGCTAATAAACCTAATGCGTTTTAGTCGGAGAAAACGCAAACGCTACACACGATACATGATAATGTTTTCCGTATTAACATAATTCGTCTACATTCAAGTATTTACCATATATTTATTACTTTGAACTGAACATAATCAGGAGAAACCTTAGGAAGACTGATATTCAATCATGGAACCATTTTGTCCATGTTTAAAATCTGCTTAAAACCGTACATAATCTAATATATTGAGAAGAAAGTTTGGTTTTCTGCAACATTGATTTTTGGAGTTCATAATTAATTTGCTGGTGGTTCAAACTTCAAACATAAAATAAGCAATTAAGGAAGTCGAAAGCGAAATTGTACAAGCCATAGAAAATGAATTTTGTAAGTGCTATTGAGATTGTTCTTGCTAGAACTTTGAATGAATTAATTTTCTTACGAATCTACAAATTATCTTTAGATGAAAAAATCAAGAGCTAAGGTTCCACCACTTTGCTCACTTCAGAACAATCTTATAGAATTAGAACCACAACATCGGAAATGGAGGAGAAAAAATGGATGTGAACTCCCATTGCATCCTCAACAACTTGTGGTCTGGATTAGCTTTCTATTTTTCCCAATCTTTTCGTATACATTAATCGTTTCAAACCTTCCGGACCAATTTCATCCAGCATTTTATTGCTTAACTGGATTTACATTTACATTCGTTCTTGTAATGTATTTTGTCGCAATGTTTTTGGACCCTAGTCATCCCGAAATCCGAAAGCTAAAATGTAAAGTTCCTGTACCAGAATTTGATCGTACTAAACACCAACATGTAATTGAAAATGGACGGTGTCACTTGTGTAATATTCAAGTGACACATAGAAGAACTAAACATTGTAGTCTTTGCAATAAAGTAAGTTATAAAATCTTTTAAACCGTCTGTGGATAAGATTTCGATTTAGAAAACTTGTACGAAACATTTACACTTTATATTTACTTGGTTTTCTAGTGTGTGGATGATTTTGACCATCATTGCCGGTATTTGAATAACTGCGTTGGGGGTAGAAACTATGTTCCGTTCATTGCATCAGTTGTTTCCAGTACAATTGCTTGCATCATTATGATCACCGCTTGCTCTGTTGCTGTCTACAATTTGTGGGGAGTGGAAATTCACCAAGATGCCTTACAAAATAATACAAATTCAAGTGCAATTAATGAAACAATTTTTCCAAATTTCCCAAATTCTTCATCAATGATCAAGCCAAATAATTCAAGTTCAACGTTAATAATATCTGATAGGACTTCTAAAACCATAGTTTTTGGACTTGTTATTTTCATATCACTATTGATCATGGCATCCCTTTGTCACTTAGGCATATTTCATATTTATATTGGAGCAAAAGGACTAACAACATATGAGTACTTAAAGCCCCAGTTTAACATTCCACTATCAAGAACTAATTCTCAGCGTTCAGAAAAATCATGGCAGCATGGAGATTCTACAACTGACATAAATTCTGTTTGGAATGCAATGACTGAAATTGATCTCAATAAAGCAGAAGCCGAAATTAATACCATTTCTGCAGTTGTGGCAAATGGGGAGAGAGATTTAAATAAAAATAAAAGAATGATAGAATTTGATAAAGAAATCAAGACTATTGTTGAGCATGAAGTAAAAGTTGAACGATGCTCAAGTTGTAGAAACAAAAATAAAATTAAACCAGAGAGGGTTAATCTTAATTAATCCAAATAATATTCCTCAAGTAAATTTTTATCATAAATAATGCTGCCTTCACAAGCTTGCAATTCTAAATTCATCAAAGTTTAGTTGAAACTTAAATTTAGTTAAGTATTTCCTAACGAAACTCATGTCCATTTTTGGTTTATCATTCTGATGTAAGTGTAAAGAGAATTTTTTTTTGACTTGGCATTGCATTTTTCTTTGCAGTGTGGCAATAAAATATAAGTTGGTAAATTAAGGAAACGAATAAATATTTAATTAAGCTTGTGTTTGTACAACAGAATTAAAAATGTTTGTTTTATTTAAGCAGATGCAGAACATTAATTTTTGATTTTCGAAATTATCTTCTAGAATCAATATTACAAAATTGATTGGAAAAAACTTTACCTGCCGTCCGTAGGTTCTAACACTGGGAATAAATATTTACGGGCTGCATTCTTCACCTCGACCGGTTGCCACCTAATTGAAAGGTTATCAATTTAAAGATTTAGTAAAATTAGCATTTCTTTTGCTTCATAATTTTATTCTCTTACATGAAGAACTTCCATAATATTTTATCGTACTTTGATAGAAATATAATCTTTTCATTTTTACGTAATCCTTCAATAATTCTATTGGCGACATATTCTGGACTAGGTAATTTAGGTATATCGCTCCCAGACCTATCAATAATGATAGATTTGTTATGAGTAATATACAAATTTTTGTTGATAAATACTTACTTTCTTGAACGGAGTTTAACGTTACTTATGTGGAGAGTATCGCAGAAACCAGGGTAAACAGTTGAAAAACAAATATTGGGGTTGCTTGGAAGAGAATTTATTTCCGAACGAATGGATTCCATGAAGCAGTGAATTCCTCCTTGAGCCGATGCATAAGCAGTTACATTTTCCATACCGTGGCTGATTAGTGATGCTGAAATTGCTACAACATGACCTTGCTTTCTTTCAATCATACGAGGAAGGAATTCTCTAAGAATCCAAAATTGTGAAAATAAATTTACTTCAAAGCATCTTGTAATTTCTTTGGGATTATGACTAAGAAACTTATGACATGGAAATATTCCAGCGCAATGGATAATGATGCTGGGATGCCCCAGATCTTCCTGCACCTGTATGGGAGAAAAAATATTGACATTTAAGTAAGGAATCCCTGGTACCTCTCTCTAAAATATTGCCATTATGTATTAATCATTTCTTACTTTTTTTGCTGTAGCTGCCACAGCATTTCTATCAGACACATCAACCAAATACCCATATGCCGTTTTTCCATTTCTTCGCAATTCTTTAACCAACGAGTCATTTGCATGTTGATTTATATCCCAGCATACTACAATTGCTTTTTGCTTCGATAATTCAATACAGATATTTCTGCCGATTCCGCCAGCACTGCCAGTGACCTTAGGAAATAACGATGTAAATAAATATGCACTTTTAGGTATACATCCATAAACAATAAACTGCAATCATTGTACTTTTTTATGAACTATTTAATGTTGGGATTTCCATAAGTAGTAATTGAATACCTCATATATTTCTTCCTTGTACATAATGATATTGCTAAGTAGTTTACTATTATGGAAAATATGCCAAATACTTCCATACCACATACAACAATACTTCTTTTTCTTTATATTTTCTTACCAACACAAGTTCACTTTTCAAAGATATAATCGGATAAGGCATGAATAAACGTAAGAATAAATCACAGTAAACAAAAAATATGCTTGCGAGGAAACAAATAAAATTCCATGGTTTGGAAAAAACACTAAATAAACCCATTTATTTCTTTGGAAAATCAAAGTCTTTGTTTATATACAATTGAGCATCATTTTGATAATTTAAGACGAGTCATTAATACTCGTGGAAAAATAATTAAACATTAAACAATCTTTTTTTTACTTGAAAGTTATTTTGTATTTATTAGTTTGACATTTAGTTGTACTAGTTCCAGTTTATTTATAAGCATAGCGTACAAACATGATATGAAATTGATATAAAATACATTTCTACTGTACAGCACATAAAGCCAACTTCTATTCCATTCAATTACTCCTATTCTTCTTATCATCAAATTTCAAACTTGGGTTAAATCAAGCTATTGGTTATTCTTTGAGAGTATTTAGCTATTAGTTTTAGTATTTACAGACATCGAATGGACTATTGACAAAAGGCCTTATGACTATGAGTTAAAAGAATAACACTTTTTCATGAACTGATGAATGTACTCATGAAATAAAGCTGAATCTGTTTTATTTTAGAACAAAAAAAGTCTGAAAATGATCAGTATAATGGAAGCAGTGTTGTTAAATATTTAATTTTGTACTCATTCGAACATTGTCACTATTATTCCCAATGATTTAGATCTTCATTATTCCTCACTAGGTCATTTCCACAAGCTATTGTTCTGTTGCAGTTGAAACATTTATGTTAATAATGATATTAATAATTTCTCATGACTTTCAGGTGAAATGGAAAACACCGGCTACAACATTAACGCTACAACTTAGTTTGCTACTTTAACTTTATATTTTATTTTTTCTATTTTACTTTAAAAGGAAAGTCAGAAAGGTAGACTGAAACTTATATAGGATTCTGTCATGATCATTAAAAAGTTAACCAGGGCAATATTTCTTTGCACACTATAACTGATCAGTCTTTATTTGCAGCTCATTGTTTGCAACACTATAAATATATCTCTACAATTTTTTAGTTTATGTGTGGACGATTCATGGAATTAAAAAGTAGAATTTTGCTTGTCATTTTGGTTTCATTTGATTTACATATAACTGGTGGAATAGTTCCTTCCGTCCAAGGTAAGATTTACTTTTTTCTGAACTTCGAAAACATATTTTTACCATAATTATTTGTTAGAATACTGTGATAAGTTCGATAACTACAACGTTAAACCCCTAATTTGCATCCTGAAAACAAATCCAGAGTTAGCAAACGTTCCAGGATGGACTTCAACGACAACTACAACTACTCCTCGACCTTTACCAACGTCAGGGTGGGGCGGTGGCTGGGACACGGATGAAGAAGATGATGATGAAACGGCAGATTGTTCTTGTGAAATCAACTGTACTCCAATAACTATGACTGTTCCTAGTCCTAGTCCGACCAGTGGAATGATGATGATGAGGGATCAATATGACACGTTTACGTATTTGAGAGACACTAGACAAATTCTAGATGATCCAAGGGTTCAATGTAAAACTTGTGGAACTGAGTGTCCAGTCAATTCTTTTCTTAATCCAATGTGTAGCTGTGCGGCATTAGGACCATCAATCAGTAGCCGAGGAGCTCGTTGTCGTTGCACGGTTACGTGTGCTCCAAACTCTAATTCTGCAGATGAAGCTTTCTGTATATATAATGTTACAGAAATAACTAGAGTTATGGATAGTAACAGGCCTTATGCTTGCGACTGTGACAAAAGTAAAGCGACGGAAAACAATGAAATCCCAGAATTTGCTTGCGTGTGTCAGCCAAGATTTTAAATAAGGTTTTATCCAACAATTCCAATAGAAGAAAAATTAAATAAATAGAATCATTTTATTCGCTGCTATTAAGTAATCGACTATGAATAAATTTTTGATTATTAACCCTTCTTGCTATACATTTTTTTCATAATTAACTTTAAATGTAGCTATAAAGTCTGGATTTTTATTACTTGTAAAGTTTAGGAACTGGAACTGCAAGTTTTTCAGATGAAAACCGGACTACTTGCTTAAGGTAAATTTAATTTTCATAAAAATGTTAACTGAAGCAAATTCAAGAATGAAAAACCTAGTAATTTTCTTCCACATTATAATTGCGTAAAGAGTGCGTGTATATTTTTTCCTGTCTGATTTCATAAAAGGTTGTCAACGTGCTCCTCCAAACAATTTATCAATGCTCTAACATTTCGTTCACACTAAACTTCAGTAAACCAGATACTTAATGTAAATGATGATGCGTTGACCTTTAAAACGTGATTTCTATTCACTCGTCGAGAACGTGATAGTTTTAGTGGAAGGTACATGTATATAAGTGCACTTTGTATGTATAATTTTTAAGCAAAATGAATGCGTAATGTCCAAAGAAAGATTCACTTGATACACATTTTGTGATGCTCAACTATATCATACATTAGTCATTAACCGGAATCACCATTTGGTTTTAACTTTAAGAAAGTTTGTGGATCGGGTATTTATTCTATTTCCTTGATTGTATTAATTTCGATAGCTTTCTAGGCCTCCATTAACGTCAGTGAGCTTGTTAATTTTCTAAATAAACACTTAAAATAAAAATTTGTATGTCATTCGATCGTCATCGAGAGACAAAAAAGTATTAGATCATCAAAAATCTTAAATTTTCTTTAAAGGATGTTGGAAACAAGAAGGCTTTACTTACATAATTAAATTAACCTTCAATAAATTATAAAATTCAGGTTTCTCATTTAGAAATCAGAATTTTGCTATATTTAATTACATCGTCCAAAAAATTGAGGCTATGGAGCAGACTTGAAGTTTGAAACATTTTACTAGACATAAGCAGCATTATAGGAAAGGATAGATTGATAGGAAAAAGACTTAACTATACAAAATACACGCAGTCATACTGGTTCGATCATTTCGTGGATTTGATCTTTGTGAATAAATTTGATTAAAAGAGTCACAGGTGTATGGCAGAATATTATGCAATTACTCGCTATCTCAAAGTCAAGTCTGGTTTTGAAGGAAAATCCCAAAAAACTAGTCGAGCAGTTTTATTATTACAGTCACTCATATAATGGGATTGAGAACTTGAGCCTGGGATTTATAAAGAAAAACCTCTTTTGCACAGAAATTTTATCCACAATCTCCATATATTCATATACATTAAATCAACTTTACTGTAATTTAAAAATGATTTGAAGAGAATTTGAATATTCAATTAGCACATCAAATTTAAATAATTTTTCTGAAATGGTAAATCCATAGATATATTTAGTTTATTTTATCCAACCGGATAAGGAAAAATAATGTCCGTGAAGTTAAAGGCGCCTGTAGGGCACTCGTTCAAAAAAAGTCCACATAGATGCAACTTTTTCACTATATTACACCTGGACGCTGCGGAAGTTGACCGAATAGGTCAAGGTCATGCACAATCGCTTCAGACTCGTCCCCCCACCTACCCCCTTGCGGCGCTGCTGTTGCGCATCAACCTATGAACTAGGGAAACAAGATAAGTCGCTGTTACAGTTAAACCTCGTTTGGACGCTGCGGTATTGACCTGCTGGGGTCAAACTTGGTATGTATGAGTTCGGGAAAGTCTTTGGAACTAAGATCCTTGCGGCGCTGCAGATTCGCTGCCAACAATCAGCGTCCCATATGAAAAGTGTGCTAAGTGAGTATATGACATTGAAAGGGTACGGACGATGCGGTAATGACCCCATGGGGTCATTACCGCAGCGTCCGTGCCCTTTTAAACTCATATCCCCACTTAGTACACTTTTTCATATGGGACGCTGAGCGGGTGCAGCGAATTTGCAGCGCCGCAAGGATATACGTTCCCCAGACTCCCCTGAACTCATACATACCAAAATTAGCCCCATCGGGTCATTACCGCAGCGTCCGTACCGTTACAAACTCGTATACACACATAGCACACTTTTTCACGTACGACGCTGATCGCTGGCAGCGAATCTGCAGTGCCGCAAGGATCTAACTTCCCCAGACTCCCCTGAACTAGTTCATACCAATACTGACCCCATCGGGTCATTACCGCAGCGTCCAGACCAGCCCTAACTCAAGCAGCGACTTATTTCGTTTCCCTAGTTCAAAGATTGAAGCGCAATAGCAGCGCCGCAAGGGGGTGGGTTGGGGGGCGGGTCTGAAGCGATTGTGCATGATCTTGACCTATTTGGTCAACTTCCGCAGCGTCCAGGTGGAAGATAGTGGAAAAGTTGCATCTTTGTGTACTTTTTTGGAACGAGTGCCCTGCAGGCGCCTTTAACTTCACGCACATGGAAAAATATCGTCTAAATGGCAAACGGTCTTACCCATCCATAAAGTATCTGCAAAATTTCCAATTTTGTATGAAATAGATATTACCGATATAATGAAATAAAAGTCCAGAACAACATCCTACTGACACTTTTGTTTTGTTTACAATGACCATATTTGCAAGAATGTTTGTTTGTTAAAAAATTAATAAGTCCTATGCTTCCTGAAATAATAAAAAGTAAAACTACTTATACTCGCGTTAATTTGCTTAATTATAAAATTATTTGTTTATGTCATAAATAAATCAGCAAAACTTTGGAAAAGAATGTTCGTTGGCTAATTTTATTTAGATTAGCTTGGGAAATAGGTAAAAACCCAAATCTTTTGTTTACAATAAAACCGTTCGTTTGCTACATTCAGATTTAGATAGAATCTATTATAATTATAATCATTCTAGTTCAAACTCTTATATAGAAAAAACTTGATGTTGACGTCAATAATTGTAAAACAAGTATTATTTTTAAGTTCTATTTTTTATACAATTTTAGCAATTATCATTTCCATGTGCTTTCCCTTAATTGTTGCATGTATACAAATCTTGTTGTTCATATTTTTATAGATTTTTTGTAAGAATGAGAATTTTTGTATAATGGTGGAATTTTTAATGCTTGAAGTAAACTTACAAGACTTTGGTCTTTAACTAATTCCTTACTTCTATAATAATTCGTTAAGTAGTATATATTTCAAGCATTTGTGAACTGCCTATCATACAACATAAAACTTGAATTGTTGAAGACTTTCCTATCTTGCAAGTTTTTTTTTCACGTCTTCTGAATTAATAAGAACAAAACCGAAGTGGTGAGTCCTGCTGCAGTTACAATTTGTTGCTTCGTAAAGAGACATCAGAGAGAGTTGATTACAGTAGACGGTTCACTTTGTCGACTTTGAAATTTTTATTAAGTAAAATAGAGTCATGTTACTACTGCTCAATAGTTTCTAAGTTGATCAGATTTATAAAGTTTATCAATTCAGTACAAGTTTATCTTTTAATTCGAAGAACTAAGAAGAAGAACTTGAAGTTAAATTAAAACTCAAAACTTTTATATTCTCAGAAATGCACGGGTTTGAGAGTCAAGATATACTTGGATCTGGTAAGTTTTTAAAATAAATGGCTTCCAATTAAATTGACTAAAGTTAAATTAATTTGTCATACTAATATGTAAATGTAGAAAAATATTCCTACGGTATGCTTGTAATTAAATATTAGGAAAATTAATTGCACGACATAAATTTTATGAGGATAATTAGAGAAATAGAGTGCATAAAGATGCATTTTAATAGCAGTTCAAATTTCTAAGGAGTCAAACAAGGAAAATTTTAGTTTATTTATTGCAGTTGCATTCTAGGAAAATTCATTTACTGTACCAGTTTTGCATAAAGTTCAAGTTCATTAAGCTTATAACTAATGTTTAAATATATTTCTACTCAAATGGATATCTAAATTTTTAATTCCTGTTCGGGTACCAATAAAACCATTTCATTAACATAGGTCTAATGTATTAAATTCGGAAAGTTGTTCATGCTCCCGAATCATGTTCACCGTTTATCCAATTAGTTACTATCACTTATTTTCTATTCTAAGAATCTGAATTTTAAATTGCTATTAACGTAAAACATTGTTCTTTTAGTATGAAAGGGTTGATTTTTATAATAATTTTAACTCTCTTTTCTGTACCGATCACACATTGTCTAGTTATTATTTTAAAAACTTGTTTCTCATTTCTAATGCTTTATAAAGTTAACCCCTTTGCATTTGCTACTCCTTTTTCAAGATATCCCTACTTTAAAATTATGTATTTTTAACAAAAAGGTAAATCTGAGTTAATTTTTTTTCTACCGAAAGTATAGGATTACGTCCTAATATTTACGAAGAATTTGAGTTTTGACAGGTAGTATTTGCAACTGCAAACTCTTTCCATGTAATTAGGTGTACGTAACGTACCTGTAGGCCTTATAAAGACTACAGGGAAGGGCAATAACATGGCACAGATTTTATTTCTTCCAAACCTTATAAAACAGTACAAAAATGGTTAGCTCAGAATGATACCATAAAAAGCAGTTGGAGACTTCGTATCGAAATAATTTTGTGCATAAAATAAGCAATTCATTGAGATCTCATAAACCAATTCCATTCAACAAACAAATAGTACTTCTCAGTTCTCAACCATTTTTGGCCTACTCTTCTCAATTACGATACAACAGTTAAGAGTAGTATTATAATTTTGTAGCCCTATTTATAAAGTGCAGTTACACATACAAACAATAAATTTAATTTAACCTAAAGTTTGAAAGTACAGTACCATTTCGTGTATTGTTAGAATACCTCAAAAGGCAAATAGGCAGGTAAACAATATCTTTTTATGGAATATTTCCAAATACTCTAAATCCCACACATATGTACAAAGAAAATTAAAATAGTTGGTTAGTATTTTTTGTTATATAAATTTTGCATCATCAATCTGAATATAAGGAACTTATTAGTATATTTGATATAAAGTTGATTCATGTTAAATGTTAATCATAGGATGACATATTTTTAATGAACTCAATAGACATGAGTTTATCATTCTTCCTAACTCCTAAATCATCTTACAACTTTAGTAGTCTGGCTTCAGAAAATAGTTAGTAATACTATTGCTATATTATCTAAGATATTTGGCAATTAGTAGTTGCTAATTTATCATGCTTAGCAAATTAGAAGTACAATTACAACAAAGCTAACTTTGCACTAAATTAATGCTTAGAGAATAAGCATGTGCATTTTTTTAGCGTCATTTTGATGCATAATTTTTACAAAGAATTATGTTGATGTTGCGATGAATAATCCCTTGGATATTGAGCATTTGTACGATTACTATTATTGTGCAGTACTTGTTTGTTGTACTCTTTTGCATTGTTTCAAAAATTTTAACTCAATAAGCATTAGGCACACAACACCGGACGTCGAATTTATAGACTGTGATCTGATCATACAAAAACTTTCTCTTCCTCCGCTTCATAAACTTTACAAGCAGTTGCACTTGCAGTACCACAGTAAACCTTAGCATTATTAACTTTGCTTGGCTGTTGCTGTTACACGATTAGTAACAGTAAGGAAGGGTGTGATTTTGCTAACTGTGGATTGTGGATATGGTTAATTTCCATTCATTCATGATAATACAGTTGTCATTTTTGGGTGTTGGTTGGATCTTCCTTTATATTAAATTTAATTCGGATAAAGTGAACTTCAAAATTAATTGATTTACATACAAAAAAGTATGTAGTGCAGTGTAGTATCGGAGATTTTGACTGCTTGTGACAATTAAGAAAGGTATGTAATCTATTCATAGCAAAGCAATATTAAATTTTAAGCAATTTAGGAAATTACATTTTAAATTGACAATAAAAAGGCAGACATAAGCAGTAGTGACATACATTAATTCTAAAGATAGGATTCGTATCCTGATTGCATTATCATTTATCAGCATCCGGTAAAAGTATTTATTATTGGAGTATTCATTGAATCGTACTGAAGCCAATTTGTTCTTCTAAAAAGACGGAATTCCAATTTAGTTAGCAAGAGCAACCTACTTAGAATGCCAAGCAAGTATTACAATAAAATATTGTCTTAGACTTTAGAGTTTGGAAAAAACTATGCATGGATGCGTGAATATGCAAAATTGCAAAGAAAGAAACAATGAAACAGAGGTAGCTACAGCTAGGCTGAAAGACGAAAGTGAAAGCATGCATGTGGAAGTTTAGCTAGAATACTTTCTAGCTTTCTTTGTTTTTGTTTGGCGTCCTAGAAGTAGAAATTCTAATAGTTTCATTTTCACTCCTTTATCCTTTTCCTAGGATTTTATTGCATTGTTTTGTGACCATGGACAGTCATGAGACCTAGGAATAGAATAGGGCACCTCCTCCCTCAAGCAAGCGTCACTCCGAATCGGGAGTAGTATTAGACCAAGAAGTCTGGAAGAATAGAAATTTAGGGTTTCGGATTCGGGTAAAATAGCACAAACACAATGATAGAAAACTCTAGTTCATATATATATGTACTTCTAGATTCTAGAATAATGCATAACTATAAAGAAAAAATTTACGTAATGCAATGTATGCCCCAAAGCCCAAAACCAAAAAGAAAGGCATTAAGGCTTTAGAAATACGGAGTATTATCGATTTATACGGGTTCTTTTCTTGGCAGGCTGGGAATTTTTAAAGCTTATGGATATAATAACTTCATAAGCTTTTTTATTACACTTACTTAAAATAATGTAAATGTGCACACACACATGTCCCTGAACTGAAGTATTATATTTAGTTTAATTGAAGTGTTTCACTTACAATTTGTAAAATTTGTAGTTAAATCTAGTCAAGTCACAGTTTACAGGGTGTTGTAGTTGTGCACAAAAGTTTGTATTAAATTGTTAAATTTTTATGTAAAGTCGAGCCTAGACGTAACTCGTAAGCGTAAGCGACATGGGGACATAAATTGAGTTAATAAAACTTATAATTGATTTATTGTTTAATTGTTGTAAGTTAAGAATGACGACATTCTTGCAAAAAAGTTTCCATATTCATAAATTTTTTTTGCATTGTTTTCCAGGTCAGGTTGAAGTTGAAGTTCTTCCAATAATCCGAAGACCCATTACATCTCCAACAATAACAATTAAAATGAGTGAAGTTCAACCTCTCCAACAATCCCAACCACAAAATCAAATTCACCATCATCAACAGAACAATAATAATAAACATCACAACAATCATAATCATAATAACAATACTAATCACAAAGACAAAATTCAAGTTCAAAATCAACTAAATCAGAGTCCATTGGCAATATTCAAATCCGAGGGTACAGCTAAAAACTTAACGGATGAGGAAATTATTCAGCTTGTAAAGGAAAAGCACATTTCAAGTCATCAATTAGAGAAAATATGTGAAGATTATGAGCGTGGAGTTGCGATAAGGTAAATTTAATTAATCCTAGAAAGTATTAAGATTCATCGGTTTCATTTCTAATACATGCTTTAATGGTTTTCCCTAGGCGGAAGTTAGTGAAGGAAGGAATTAAGGCTAGCAATGAAGAAGCTCAAGAACCTTTAGCCGACCTTCCATATCAAAATTACGACTACACAAAAGTATTAGGAGCCTGTTGTGAAAATGTGATTGGGTATGTTCCAGTTCCAGTTGGCGTAGTTGGTCCGCTAGTTCTGGATGACAAATCGTATCAAGTGCCTATGGCCACTACGGAAGGATGCTTAGTTGCTAGTACGAACAGAGGTTGCCGAGCTTTGTCTCTGAATGGAATTAGAAGTACAGTTGTTGGAGATGGGATGTCCCGTGGTCCAGTTGTTCGATTTCCTTCAGCCATGCAAGCAAGTAAAGCTATGGTTTGGCTCAATGATGGAGACAATTTTCAAGAAATCAAAACAGATTTCGACTCATCGAGTAGATTTGCACGGCTTCAAAAAATACATTGCTCAGTCGCTGGTAGACT
>JAQGCY010000860.1:0-13503 GCA_034700645.1 Xenylla mediterranea | reverse complement strand
TTTAATTTGATATGGATCAGGTTCAGTTCAGAATTTCCAATCTAGATCTCCTTGCATACATATCTTCAACCTTGTCCTAAAACGTTATCTTTTACGCTAACGTAAATCAAGAGAAAATTAAATGAAAAAAATAAGAACATAACAATGGGTATCAGGGTATCTCATATCTTGTTACTTTAATTTTGCTGAGTACTGAAAATTAATCAATTTTTTAACAATGGTTTTTATGGAAATCCTTCCTTCCTAAGCTCGTGTCTAATCTGATTGACGTAATGGAAAATGGAAGGAATTGGAATTGGAATGGAGGAGGAAGGATAAGAAAAGCAACAAGTTGGATGGAATTATTCAAGACTCAACTCAAGAGTTACATTACATTAGATCTTAGAAACCTTGATGCCTACCTACTTATATATTTGCATATCTTTCATATTCCTTTCTACCTAGTTTTCTATCAAATTGCAAGTCCTAGACTAGACCTTGTGTTTAACACAGCGTTTAAGATGGGAAAGGTAACATCCACTTACTTACGTCGTACTAGAAATAAGAATAGGATACGATACGATACGAAGTATTTAAAATGATGAAAATGAATATTATACAATAAGTATATACATAAAGAAGACCCACGAACTCGTCCACGACCACGACCCACCAAGAAAAATCGATAAAAGTTTTTTTTTCGAGGTTACTAGTTACGCTTAGCTCATTGTATCGTATCTACGTATTAGGAAACTGACTCAGCGCAGCGAAGTAATTTCGAGTTGCGATAATGATTTAGAATAAAAGGTCTATCTTTTTTTGGGGGACTTTCTATGTCTATCCATCTATCGCTACAATCACAACGCAAGCCACAATCTCCAGTTTCCAGCAAAGGAACAGGAAGTAGGAAAATATATAGAAATTATTATTAAACTTTTAGTTCAATTCTTTCCTTCCTACTTTCTCCAGCACTTTTTAGGTTTCTTAAACTGAACAACACAAGCACATGTACATGCACAACCATCCAAATACTCCATGTCCTTTCTACGTCTAACGTCTATAAGAAACTCTTAATTAATTTTATAATTGAGTTTGAGATTTCAATTACAATTACAATTAGAAAGTACATAAACAGAATCCTTATCCTTACACCTACCAACCAATTACTACAACTATACATCAGTACATAGTATATACATACATACATGAACACGGGGTACTACATAAAATGGTCGAATTGTTGAGAATTAACTATTCGATATCGATATCGCTTCCGAGTCTCCAGTGAGTCCGAAAACACGGACGGACAGTCACAGTGGACGCACGAGTGGACCACTGGAGACTGAGCACTTTAATCAACTAAATTACACTACAACTACACTTACTTGGCTTTGATTACTCTTCAAACTTTGACCTAAAAAAAAAGAACCGAAAGAAAAGAGTAAAATCTAAACTAATCTTTCACACAAATTACGACGATGCATTCACAATTCATTCCAATTATAATTTACATTACAAATTACAATTACAAAGTAATTAGTCTAACACTTACTGTTACTATTCTTCTTCTTCTTATAATATTTATTTAATATTTTGCTGACCTTGGAATCAAATCAACATGAATGAAGCCAAACCACACACACTACAGACATAGGCAAAAAAGATAGAAACACATCTGATTTCATTTCATTAAAAAAAATTTACTTGACTTGGCTTGGCTTGGACTTGAGCTTCTTTTTTCTTTTATATTTAAGTATGAAAAAAATATATATGAATATCAAATCAAATCAATGCAAAATGTACAAAAATACATTGCAAAATACATACAAACTACAAATACGAAATACAATGTAAATGCAATGTAGCCACTAGATTTAGCATTTAAGTAAGTATGCAATATGCATGCGATTTGCGATACATTAGATTTTTTGTGTATTTCAGTTTTTAGACTGTACTGCGTGCAGTTAGTTATATGCAGTGCATTTTATGCACTCTGTTCCCGTCACCGCACCGTGTCCAACACGCCACGGCGTGCCGTGCCGTGTCGATTTTATAGCTTCACTTTCAATTCAATCTCAATCTAATAACTAAATGCATTTATGATTTTAATAGGTAGATTTGAAAAAAAAGAACTTTATAACTCACTTAATTAACTTTTAAGGGAACCAACAATTAAAGGAATACGGAATCGAAATTTTTGAACCGAACTTCTAGTGATTGATAGATTGTTTTCGCACTTCTATAAACTAGAAACGAATAAAATAAACCCAATCCCAACGTCCACCACGTCTTTCTTCACAAACTTCTCCTAGATCAGTAGTATTTAATTGACTTTGACTCATCAGCATCATCATTAAATCAAGCAAATCCAATACAATTCAATACAATATTCACGCATCCATCCATCCATCTTTCCATAGCCTCAACTTCAACATCAATATCTACCCTAATCATCCTCATCATCTATCTCTAACTTTACTCTACTTAATACTTACTTACTAGTAAATTACTACTTAATCATGCATTAGATTCAGATTAGAAGTTAGAAGCAAAACCAATATAAAAATTCATGGTTATAAGAGTTGTATAAGTCAATCAACATCTTTCTTTTCCGCATGGCGTCCTATTCCTAGTAGTCATATAATAGTCATAATCACAATCTTTCTAAACAACGAACATCCTCCTTCCCAGGAGTCAAGTCACCAATAAATAATCATAATGCATCACACTATCATCATCAGTCCCAAAGCAATAGATGTAATATAACAAACTTAACTAGAAAACTAATCAAATTGTCTCTATTTCCAAGGATAAGGAAAGACTCTTCTAATAAACTCTAACTGCTCTCTCTTTGTCTAATGTCTGCCTGCCTCCGTTTACTTCCTACGTTTCAATCTAATAAATATTTACCCTGAATGGAATCCTTATACAATTTTAGAACCAACCAAAGTCAACATGATCAAAATTATATATGACACATAGTTACTTTTTAGACTTAGATTATTAATGGTCCAAAGATGTTAGACAATAATTGGATATAAAAATCTTTATTATTGAATTGAATTCTATTTTTAGGACTTTGGAAACAACAACAACAACAAGTATTAATAATACTAAAGATGAGTTAAGTATAAGTATTAGTAAGTAAGGGTAATAAGAAAAAATCAGACATCAAAATTAGTCAAGAGAAAATAACATGGTAAATTAATGAATATAATATAAGGATTAAAGTACAAGATAGACGAAGATAGACATGCATTATTATTATATCTCTTCTTCATCATCAGCTTAACTTTGGAATTAGAATCTCGCTGTAGTAGGCAGAACAGTAGAAGATCTACTAGAACTACATGAATTAAATTAACTAACTAGTAACTAAAGTAAAATAAAATAGTTGAAGTAAGTTTAGTCTAATGTCAACGATCTATGAAATGAAACATATTAGAAGATTATAAATAAAATATATTATACTTAAAGTATAAGCGTATTCATTCCAAATTTAAATCCTCCATATAGTAAAAAATAATGTAACAAAAATAAATTAAGAAAAGTCTATGTGTTCACCGATTTTTAGCTAAGTACAAAGTAAACAAAGTAGAGCTAAGAATAGGTAAACGTAACTACATGTTTCCAATAATAATTCTATCAATTGAGCTTTATCATGAAAATAAAATATACTAACAGTAATTGTTTTAGCTATTCCTTAATGTATATTTACAAATTCTATTTCTATTTAAATCCTACCTGTTTATTAGTTAAAGCATTTTTATGGTTGAATTGTCTCAAAATAAACTAATCGTGATTGAGACTACACTGAGAAGTATGCGTTCAATAATGTTTTCTTACTCTTTCTTTTCTTAGCCTGACCCAGGATAATAAAATTAAAAGAAAATAAATTATTGGAAACGCTGGAAAAATACAGATACAGACACAATACTCCTACCTAATTCTTCTTACAAAGTATAGGATTGAGGGAGTGGGTAAAAAACATATTTTTGCTAATTACTCTACTATTTATAAATATATAAATAAATAACCTAATAAATAAGAACCAGAGTACATGGATCAGAAGTCAGAAATAGAAAAGTACCAGATAAGAACTTTAGGATTTAAAGAGTTAAGTAAAGTAAATACTTTAAGTATCATCACTGGAACATGAGTGAGTATGTAAGTAAACCTTAGTACTTTTATACTGACTGACTGACTGACTTCTCTTCTGATTCTGGATTGTATAAATTGTATAAATGTTTGAAAAATAATAGCTAAACTTAAAACTAACTATGTTTATAATATTTACATAGCAGATGCAGATTCTATAATGAATTAAGAATTCTGTATGCAAATGCTAATTCATGATTCATTACATTGACACGACTCGGCTGTACCTAAAAAGGTAAGCCTAACACTAACATTAGATAAATAACTAACTATAAGATTTAAATAAATAAGAACGTCTATCTAAATTGAATTGAGATCTTTCGCTTAACTAAACTGAAAGAACATAAAATAAAACTACATTCTGTATCTAAATCTAATTAAATAAAACTATAAATAACCAAAAATTTTCTTCTGTTTGTAAGAAAATAAGATCAATTGTAAGGAATATTGTGTAAATTGAGCTTGGTTTAATTAAATTTTTTCTTCTGTGTGCTTTTTGATCCAATGTCTTTTAGATAAAGACTTCAAGAGATGGTTTGGTGAGATCTAACCATGATATACTATGTGTGGCTGACTCAATTAACTTATCTGACTTTTTAGAAGTTTTGATGGATTTTGAAATTGCATGTCCGTTTGAGATCCCATGTTGTAGTAAGTATGCATTTAATTTGGCAAAGGTTTTATGCGGATTGGCTCTACACCACTTTTCAACAGCTATAGTAATTATAAATCAATTAAAATTTTGAAAATTATTCTAAACTTCGATTGGACTAGATTTTACCTTTGAGGAGAAAACAAGAATCATGAATCGTCATTCCTTTATCCTTCCATTTCCGATAAATTCGGTACATTATTGCTAGGTAAAATCGGTTTACCACGCTAATACAATCCACCTTCTTATTGCAGTACCTGGAAAACAATTTCATTTTCATTTGAGACCTGACGTATTCTAGCTAATTCTTGATTCCTGATTTACCTATTTAGGATACCATCCCGGAATGCATCTAGAGCCATTCTTGTAACATTTAAGCTCAACACTGCTAATGGGAATTGGTGAATCGGATGACGAGAGAGTTCGTATACTTCTGGAGCTAAAGTGTCCTTTGTTTCTTGTGAGGAGCTAAGATACAGCATCTGAAGTGCTCCAAGCATTCCTACTCCCCGTAGGTCACTCGCTGGATCTTGACCCTGCAAAAAAATAATACCGTCACCGTAAGTGTTACTAATTAGTACTATGCTCTTTGGATTTATGCTTTTATATATATTTACCTGAAAACCGACTTCTTCCCAATGTGTACCAAATCTAGGACAAGCTGGATTTTTGGTAAGAAAAACATAGATACTTTGAAGAATCCGTCGATGAACTGAATAGTCGTTATTCATGGCACAACTGGCAACAGACTGGATTAATTCCTTTTGCGGGACAAGGACTGGGAGTAAAGGTGGCTGACGAATAAAGCTTTGAAGCTTTTGTATTGGGTTTACACTTCGAGTTTGGATTTCTTGGTTAGACTCCCTCATTGGATATTCTGCCATGAAAAAACACCATGATTCACAAAAATTGATAAGAGTCGACACTGCATTGGTGCTTTCAAAATTGATGCTTTGTTTTAGTCCAAGCACATCCGAAGGGGTTGAGTTCCATATTGTTGGTTGGTCAGTTAAGGCATTTCTACGGAAAATCAGGCCGAAATATTAAACTAACTTAAGAATAAAGACTGATTATTATCGTTGTATTATTTAAGTACCTTTCATTGGACCCAGAAAGTAATTTCTTTTCCCTAGCTGTCAATTGACGGACTTCATCGGTTTTGGAGTGAACGTCTCCATTCATTTTAGTTCCATTCACTGCCATTATCTTTTCAAAGTTCTAAAGAATCTTAAATTGAGAACAGTCAGTAATTAATACGTAGGTTGTTGAGTTGTTTCTTCTAGTCCTTCCATTATTCATGCATTGGTAGTAACAGGAGCATACGTTTGACATTGGACAATGAAGCTAAGGCAGTAATTTGTCGTAAGATTACTTGAGCTTGGGCAGTACAGTCTAGAATTAAGTGACAGTCTCCAATTCTAATACTTGATACTGTTACGTTTTAAGGGTAGTTTTGGTTACTTGCAAATTAGGTAAAGAAGGAGGATTGATTGAATTACAAATAGCAACAACTACTGTACATGGTATGGACGGAGAAAGATTCAAAAGCAATTGATGGTTCTTTAGAATATCAATATCACGTCTAAGGTTTGACTTCACAGGATCTAGAAGAAGACAAATACAAAAGTCCAGAATGAATTAAATTGGAAAGGTGGCCTTTGGGTATTTGATTTGGTTGGGCCCAAGTTAGGACTAAGTAATACTGATATTAGTTAAGTATCTTACCTTTACAACCACAATCAGATCGGAGTCTAGGATGGATGGTTCTAATTCTCGATGTATTGTAAGAACTGGGAAAGCATCTTCCTTAGATTTGGAGCT
This sequence comes from Xenylla mediterranea, assembly GCA_034700645.1. NCBI lineage: Eukaryota > Metazoa > Arthropoda > Collembola > Poduromorpha > Hypogastruridae > Xenylla > Xenylla mediterranea. Next base: position 6,893 of record JAQGCY010000860.1, on the reverse strand, counting down.
AGAGTTGGTGTTGGATTGTATGTATTAAAATATGTATGTATGTATGTCCAGAAAGGAATGGGATCCAGGTTCCGGGGACAGTAAGGAGGGATAAGTAATTACTAATTAGTAAGTTGGACAGTGGGACAAGAAACTAAGGAGGAGAGAAAGAAACTATTTAATTGCCAATAACAGAGAGACAGTGACAGTAGTACTCACTCATTTACTTGTTAAATGGTCCACCGTTGTCCCATGTCATGTGGTAGTGTTTGGTAGTGGTAGTGGACGAGGTTAGTCAACTTAGACTCAACGAATGAATGGGTTGAGGAAGGAAAAGAGAAACTAACTAAACTAATCCATTGGTTCCTTCCACTAATTAGAATTAGTCAATTAATTAGTAATTACACTTATGCCCCAGATTAGTAACAAACATACAAACAGTACAAAAACACACAGGCAGAAGTAAAGAGAGAAGAGAGACACAGAAAAGAAAGACAAAGCAAATTCCTAGGCCCTGCACTGCACTGCACCTGCTATTTCTTCTGTGTGCTTCTTTCAGTTTGTTTGTATTCCTTGTAGTATGTAAATGTGTGCATACTTTGAATTTTGAAACCCTTGGGTTTGGGGCTACCCAAGTCCCTTGTCACCTTATCTCTTCAAAATACTCATGCTATTTTAATATATTCCTTCCCGTTTAACCTGTTGAACAGTTTTCCAGGGTATTTCCTAAATCCTTTGATAAGAGCAGCGATGAAATTAAGCATTTATGATAAAAAACTATATGAACTGTCCTTTGACAATAGGTTAGCTAGCGTCTCGGTGTCGGTAAACACACGTTAAGTCTATGTCTATAAGTTTTCAAGAAACTTCTTCTCATCTTGACGTTGGTTTTTTTTCATCCTTTTCTCTATGCATTGGGCATACATATTGCATTTCATTTTCATTCCGAATTCCCTGGTCCATAGTCAGTGGTTTTTTGAGTTCCATTTCAAGTACACTTTACACTTAACGGACTGGCACAGATCAGCATATAATAGATATGAAGATTGTATGCCCAGCAACAGAACGCTATCCACGTGGAGTTTTTTCTAAGAGAACCAATCTAGTCAACTGGGTTGCCTTTGTGCACCAACCCGAGAAACTCGGTTGAAGGTCTCTCTCTCTTAGTCTCCGCCTATAAATTTTTTTTTTGCGTTCTATTATGAAATAGGGTTCTTCACTTCTCTTAGAGAAGAGTGCTAACTCTTCTCATTACCTGTTCTCTGACGGACTGGAAATAGAGAATAGGATGGAAATGGCATGCATGATCTTTTGTCTAATCAAATTCAACCTGCATGCATGGAAGATGATAGATGCAATAGATGCATTGCACAAAGCCAAAGGGATATGAAATGCATACGAAACGATAGAAAGTTCAAGAAAATCCATTCTACTCTGTTCTTTACATTAGAATTTAGAACACTAATCAAAAAGGACGCTTCCTATTGTAGTCACTTGTAATCAAAGTCCTTTTCATTTGCTTTACGGCAGACGGACACGGACGATGGAGGAACCTCTGATCACCCATTTCCATTTGTCATTTAAATTTCAACTACCATTGACCAGATGTGGACACTTTCATATATTCATAACCATTGTCCTTTAAAAATGTAGTGAGCATTTATTAAAGCTCCTTAAACCTTTTCCCTATTCTTCTAAATCTAAAACCTAATGCTTTATCATTACAAGCCCGTTCAAAGTTGGATTAATTAATACAATATTAGTATCCAAGAAAAAATATAATAATATGGAATGCTGTAAAATCTATTTCCGTTATTCAATAGAGTAGATTTAATTAAACTTGATTTTACTAACGATTTGCGGTGACGAAATGTTTCCGTGATTTGAACAGATTTCAAACTTTAACCGGCCATTAACAGATTGAGCTTCCAGCAAGTTTGAATCAATTCTAAGCTTGAGGTTTCGAATTCATCCTTCAAATTGTTTTGTACAAGTAAACCGACTTTCCAATTCCAATAGGTCACACTATACTGTTTAAAAGTTCATGATTGATATGATAATGAGTACAAGAATACGACCAAACATGGTAAAACTTGGCACTGTTGAATGGAACCAACATAAAATGTAAATTAATTACAACTTTTCGAAATCAATTTAATTATTTTAGCAGTAAAATTTAGGACAACATTGTCTTGGCTTGGCTTTGTCTCTCTCAACTCTACACCTCTTTTTGGCCAATCAATTATCGTCCGGTTGTTCGACGTGATCGTGACCCTTTCAAAGTTATATATATTTTTGTTAGGTACAAATGTAAGTGCAATGAGTAGTGAAAGAAATCCAGTCCAAGCATTTAAATGTTTAATAATTTCAATTAATCTCATATTACAGATTTTTTTTTCGCTTCTTGATATTATTTAGTTAAGAAAGATATAAAGACAAATACATTTAAAACACGTTTTCATTGTATTGTTATCTCTTCCAATAATCACCCTTTGTCTTTGCATATGGATTTCTTTTTTTTACCTACTGACACTTTTTAATAATTCACAAGAATTACCTTGTCGTTGTAATCTTGTAAGTTGTAAATAACTCTTTAATTTGCAGTTTTCTATAACATCCATCCAACCATCCTCCATCTCATGCTTTTACTCCGTCAGAAAAATATTTCTTCATTTCCATCATGTTTCACGTAGTTGTATTATATGTAAATTTCTATTTTATGAGGATGAACTCCGACCCATTGTCACTTCAATGTTTCTCGTCAAGTGAATGAATAATGGTAACGGAAACCTATAATAATAACAACAACTCAACTAACTTAATATATGTTATTAGTTTGCAGAGAAAAAAAATATCATCTAATACATACGAGTTTCACTATATTGAAAATTTATTTTGACGTTTACATGAGCCAATTCGTCAAGTTGTAATTAGGATCATTCTTTCATTCTACTGCATTTAGGAAATATTGTGTTTTTAACATCTCATTATCTTTGGCTTCTTCTTTCGGGCTCTACCAAGGACTACCAATTACTTTGTACTTTATATTCATTCAATTAAGACAATGTCAACTGTCGACAACTTATAATATAATTTTGTAATGTTGGAAAAAATGTGTTTTATCTTAAGAATGTACTAAAAAGAATTTTGCACTAAATATATATTTTTTGCTGCTTGAATGTGCAGTAGTTTCACTACAAATTAAATTTTTTATATAATAGATGATTATTAAATGAATTATTAGTTATATCGCAGCGCAAAGATGAAATCTCTTTGGGTGGCATATGATTTGGCTCGTGGAAAGACTAGAGAAGAAGGCAGCGAGTGATTACAAATTAAAAAAATGGCCATTGTGATTGTACCATCTGCCAATTTTCTTATTTTGCATACAATGGTTACGGAATTTTCACTTAATAACGATAGTTTGGAAAGCATGAAGAGATTTTTATTACATATTTCATTGTGATGAACTTTAACATAATTATGATTGTTTTTTTTTAAAAACTATAGTTACTTAATTTGTCCCACGACTTGGCGAGGTGAACATAGTCACGATTATATAGACTACCTATGACTATGCTATGAGTGAATAAAATGCAAAATGCATCAGTTTGCCAGACAAAACTACGGAGACGAGACCAGGGAATCAGGTTTACTTGGTGTTGGCTTGTTTGACTTGACATTGGCACACATGCATAATGACATAATTTTAAAGAAAATTTATGAACATGAAACATAATGTGTTTCACGGTAGCTCAGGATTGTTTTCATGGCACAACTGCATACAATCCTAAGTAAAAAGTGTTTTTAAATTTAACTACGAATGATCGGAAGGATCGAGATTGACGTCAAATTGTCTATAATTGGCACTTATTGCTTAATAACGAGCTTTCACACTATTAAAATACAGAGGTAATTTGAATAAGAGAAGAAAAATGACAGTCCTGGTACGAATGAATGAATGTTACATATTTTACGATACTAGAGCAAATCTAAGCTGGCATGAATGCCAAATACAATGGAATAGGACATTATTTTGATTTATTTAAACCTTTAACTGACTGCAACTACATTTGTTTGGCGTATACGTACATGTACTAAATAGAAAGTTCACGTTACTTGTTTCTCGATAATTTATACTTTTGGATTTAAATGGAGTGTACATTACATTAAACAGAGAATTGAATGGACGGTGGGTGATATTCTCAATTCCTTGAATTTGTGATTGATTGAGTGAAATCTGAAGCAGTAAGTAAGTTCGTTCCACCCACGTACACATAAATCAAAAATATATTTGCATATGTTATACAAAGCTACATAAAAATTTGGCGAGAAGGGAGAAGTGTCGCTGAAATTGAATGTAAGAATTCCTAATATTTCAATGTCAAAATTCAAAATATATTTAGGATATTACGATAACATTTGATACATATATTATTTTGGATTTAAACTTATTTTCAGAAAAATTTACTTTACTCAATAAACCTCCTGTATTCCTAAGTGTATCCAATTCATTCATAGTATGTCTTATAAAAACAATTCGTAATTAGAATTTTTGATCAATTCGCAGAAAACTTTTTCATTTAATCTTCGTTTATATTTATATATGTAGAAGCGTGTTAACCTATGACTTGAACTACGATTGCATTTTGACCATTGAAACTTCCTTACCTGCCCTTAAGTTGTTTGTGAATTACTATCCGAAAGTTACAAATAGAAACGATTGCTGATCCCACCCTTCTCTTGATCCAGTTCGAAATGAGCTCGTAGTTACATCATAGTTTTCTGTGTTGCTACATACCAGGCCAGGTTCATAAAAAGTTTAAAATTGTTTGGGAAAGGCAATTTGACCTTAGCTGAGCATGATTCTGTCTCCGAATTAAGTGAAAACTTCAATTTCACTTTTTCTATATACATTTCCCGATATAGTTTAGCAATTTAACATGGTTTTGTTTATCTGCAGGTGCAAAACAATAAGTAAACGACAGTCACAATGGTTTGGAGATTCGCATATATCAACTAAAACTCTTGAACAAAAATCTTATTGCTTCTGAGTAAAGTAAATAGAAAATGTATGGCTTATACGAGGTATCTACAAATAATCCCGTATTGTAGGTCAAGTTTTCATTTTTGAATTGAGTTGAATGGCTTATAAAAATAGGACGAAAATAAACACAACTTATCTTCTTCCTGAAAGAAGTAAGTATGCTTAAAAATGAATAAAATAAAATCAATGGCTGAATTACAGAGAAATGAATATAATGAGGGTCTCTTCATTTTTGATGGTGTTGCATTGTTAATTCACCACGGAGTGAGAATTAGTACCATCAATTCATATATTTTTTTCGTCCTCTCTAATTGTGTACAGTCATAGGAAAATACTCACATTAATCCTTTTAATACTGTCATTAGCATTTATTGTACTTCAAAGATGTCTGTAATCCAAAGAGAACATTTTATAGTGCATATATTCTGTTTCTGGCCTCCAATGCACTGCATTAGCTTCAAATTTCCTTTAGGTTACGTCTTTACATCCCATTCTGATTCTGAATGCAAAGAAATCAAAATATTGAATCCATGTATGAATGTATCAAAAGAATTTGCAGAATGAGATTAGTTGAGTTTAATTTTGAGGCAACTTAAATGTTAATACTGTATTTGAAACTTTCAAGGATTTTAGAATTCATGTAGAAGATAACGATTGGACATTATAGCTTTGCATTGATGGATTCCATGGTCGAACAGTTCAGTAATTTTATTCAAATTGCTGATTATAAAAAAACAATAAGCCTGTTGAGAAATGTCTAAATTAATTTAAAGTTATAAAAGGGACGAAAAGGAGTAACGCATATACTTTGCAAAACTTATCTAACAATGAACAATACTCTGAGGAATTTCTTGGCTGAACTAGTAATAGTACCTACGAGTATAATAAAACCATTAAACCAACAAATTGAAACTACCTTTTTGCTGTATCTTTGAGACTCACTAATATTCTGTGAATTTTTTACATTTAAATCAGACATATTATTAGGATATAAAATATTGCAAAACAAAAAATTTCAAGACCTACTTTAGTTATTTCTCCACCCGAGAGGAGATATTAATTAAATGACTGATTAATTGTCAATAATAGTACTTGTTGTTCTACTTGAACAAAACAGTGGGACAAACTTTTTTATTTATTATATTTTTATTTCACTGCAGTAGTTCAGTTTCTTACTTCTTATTTTACTAGCCTATTAAAATTCAAATAATAAGATACCTGCAGAGTATATGCCTCGCATATTGCATATCAACATTGCATCTCTATGTATCATTTAATTAATATTCAATTGGATTATTGAAAAAAATCTATCTCGTAGCATTGAATCAATGCTCAATCAATGAGACAATTACGTTGCATTAATGCTAAATATACACCTTGGGATAGAGCGAATAGAACATTAAAAATTTAATAATTCCAAATTGTTGATCAATTATCTTCATTTTTTATTTGCTTCAGTAGGAAATACCTGGGCTTTACAATGCGATGAATTTTATAACAAGAAATCCGTCTTTCTCTTGTAATTTCTAAACTTTCTAAAAAGAACAAACCCGATCATCAAAAATCAAACTGAACCTTGGAAGTTGAGTTTGGAAGAAAAGTTGAGCCTAAACTATGAATGTTTCCTCGTTTATAGAGACAAAGTGTACCTAGAACCAAGAAGTATTCGTCAGATATAATTATGAGATGAGTAAGATAATCTGCCAAATAAGAGCAACAGAGGAAAGTGATGTCAAAAAGTATGATGACAAGATAAAAGAGCCGTACAACAGGTAATGATAGCTACGCTACAAATAAGATTAATCCTGTAATTAGTAACAATGATGATTTTGCAGCTATTTATATCACATTTTCCCTTTAATCTGGA
>JAQGCY010000859.1:0-13519 GCA_034700645.1 Xenylla mediterranea | reverse complement strand
ATGATTATTATTAGGTTCAAAATTATCAAAGGTTAGTATGAGCGAGGCGAGGATTGATAAACTTTTTTTTGTGTGTGTGTAATGTGTGTATGGAGGATTTTTTTTTTCATTTCCGTGCGGTATCACTTTGTGAGGTCAAACCAAAACTCCAAAATGAAAAAAAAAAATATTTAATTGAAAATTTAAACAAATATATGATCATGATAGGAGGATTTGAAGCTAAAGGAACATAATAATATCGACATAACATTAACCCATCCTTTAAACTAAAACTAAACTAGGACCAAAGCAAGCATGTCATTTCATTTCATTTTGGATGATTTGACACAACGTGGTCCAATTCAACTAATAACTATTTTATACATAGGAATAAACGAACGAATAGGATAGAAGAATCCATTATTAATAATAATTCTTCTGCCTGCTATGCTAATGCTAGTAGAGCAAAAAGCTATTAAGTTTGCCCTACAAACTTCTACATGATCTACACTCCTAAAAACTTTCAACTTTAAAAAAAATATAAATCTTGCTGGCTTTCCGAGTAGAAGATAGGCTAAAGAGAAATGAACCACAGTTTGTAGTTCATCAGTTAATTGGAGACACAGATCACGTTAGGCAGAGATATAGTAATACAGGGATATTCTTAATTTTCATCATATATATAATATCATAACTCATCATAGTCATAGTCATAGTCATATAGCATGCCTAATTAACGAATGAATTCAAAAAATCAAACCAGGAAACAACAATCCTAACTAACTACAATTAATAGAATTCCAATCCACATTTCCATCATTCTAAGAATCCACACAAACAAAATTTTCCTTTCCCTATCTGTAACTTTAAACTTAAACTTTTTGATTTAATTCAAATTATAATAATAATCATATTTTAAACAGTTCATTTTCATATTGAATTTGAAATCTGTATAAATACATAATAAAAAATCAGAAAATAACTATTATAACTTCTAGTATATTCTATTCTGGACTGATTTTATTTTATTTTATTATTTTTTACATTTCCTTTGTTTTCTATTCTATTCACTTTATGATTTGGGAAATTAGAACAGATTAAGATAAACTATTTTAATTTATTTACATTTTTTATTATCTCTGATTGATTAGACGTAAACAGTAACAGTAGTTGTAACAGGGAAAAGGGAATACTAGACAATGATTAGACTTGGTCATGCTAGATGCTATTGGAGTTTGGACAGAATTTCATTTTCTATACTAAACTACGACTACCTGTAGTTTCCATATTTAATAACGCAATTGTAGACATGTTAAGTAGTAATTCATTCAAGAAAATCCAAAAATATTTGCTTGCGTTAAATGATTATTAAGTATATATTTATGTGTATTATCAGCTTCAAAAACCTCTACCTCAGCATAAGCTTTCGATTAAATTCAAAATAAATGGATTTGAATTGCGAAATGAAAATGAGCTACACAATTCCGAATTCATTCATTCATTCATCCATTCATTCATTCATACAAATATTTCATTCCATCGTTTATGAGGTAAATATAATCCAACCAAAGCCAAAGGAATAAGAATTTTAATCCAAAATAGGTAAATGTAAATCCAATGGGATATAGAGAATGATATGGAATGCAAGATGGAAAGAAAGCATCATTTCTCGTCCTACCCTATCTAATCGAATTATGTAAATTCTAATAAGAAAATATGTCATTCATCCTATATATTACATATAGAACTATGGAATTTTTGATTTGATTTGGAAAAAGTTGAACTGACTTCAAAATCAGACTATGAATATGGTAATGGGAAATCACAACTCTAGACAAAATGGATGGAATGACAAAATCCAAAGTAAGCCGGAAATTATAGATGGATGGATGGATGGATAGATATAATGGAAAAGTCTTAATTGAAATTCCTCGGCTCTCGTTCATTCATATAAATATGAATATGAGTATGAAAAATGGAACTCAGGTAAAACTCTTTTATTTACCTAGTTTAGATTCATTTGTATGAATTGAAATTATGAAAACTAATTAGAAAGAATAAGATAATTTAAGTAATTTTGACTTACTATAAAACGTTTTTGGTTGATATCCTATTTAGTTCCGTGGGATTAGAATTGGCACGAGGTGAAGAATTAGAGGAAGAAGAAGAAGAGTTCGTTTGATTGGGTAGGATGACGGTTGTAGAATGACTATTATTTGGATGATGGAGAAGTGTAGGATTGTTTGATGCAGGCAGAAGGATTGGTCCATGGACCCCATCCCCTTCATCCCCACTACTTGACCCACCATCCACACTAGAACTAGATAGTTTAGATAGATTTAGTTGTTTGTCATTTGATAGGGAAGTGGTTGTAGGAACTGAAGGTGGAGGTGGACTCGACCTTCCTGGACTTTGACAACAACAAGAACAGCAACATTCTGACAAGTATTTAAGTGAACAAATCCTACTGACTCCGGACTGTTCTTCTGGAGGAGTTGGGCTTGGAGGTAGTCGGGATTTTGATGATTTACACTGACATCCATTCGAATGAACTTTTTGATAAGCTTTTTCCACAACACAAAGTGCCCCTTTGCATGGCCAATAGAGACAGAGACATGGGAGGAAGAGACTCATTCCAGCCATACAACCCCATCTCCAAAATTTCCGATGTGGAGCACAGGAACAGGGTTGATCAGCACATAGAACCCCACCATCCGCCTCATGATTTTTCCCACAATGATAAAATAGGGCTTTGACACAACAGAGACAAGTTGAGTAGTCGAGACAGGGCTCGGGACCACATTTAACACTTTGAGAACAAATCCACGTTGATGGGAGGGGACGCGGGGTAGCACAGGCCTCGCACCGACACTTCCGACAATATGGACAAACTATTGAAGATTCTGTCTGGGAGATTGATAGGGGTGGCCCATGGTGATTCCCCCGACCCTCAGACTCCCCATGTCCATGAGTCTCTTTGCCCGATGATTCCTCAAGGAGGAGTGATGATGGAGAGGAGTTGTGGGCTCGACGAGGCTGAGCTGTGACTACTCCCTGACTACAAACATTGTTTACTTTTGGAGAACAATTATCACTTAGGAAGTGTTTGAGTTTACGAGAGCTACTGGTTGGAAGCCTCACTTGCTCTGCTGCAGTAATGGAGGAATTTGTTCGGTTAAGTTTAATTGCATGAGGACTACTACTCCGAGGTGGACGATGTACTGGAGGTGGATTTGTAGGATTTGGGATTGTACTATGATGATGATGGTGGTGGTTGGAGTTGTGGTGGGAGGAAGTGGAATTAGTTGTTCCAGTTCGATGGGACCCAGTGTGACTTTGGTTGTGGGACGGGAGTGGAGCTCCCATATACAAGTTCCGGTGTCTCTCATTATTTGGACGTGGGGTTTCAAGGGAAATGGGTCGAATGGGTGGGGATGGTGGAGAGCGGGACCGATTAGCAGCTCCATTAATTTGTGGAGCTAATTGGGATCGAGAGAGCGGTCTTAGGAAAACTGTTGGTACGCTTCCAAGTCCACCGGCTGCCGTTGGTCTTGGTGGGGTTGGGGGTGGTAGGACTCGTGAGGCTGTTCCTGGATAAGTCCGTGAGCTTGTATTTGGATTGGTTCTTTGGGCATTTTGGGCCATTTGATATTAAGAAAAACCTTGGTTCCAAACACTAGTTTTAGTATTAAAACAAACTGTCGCTTACTGGTCTAATAATAATTTAAAAAGGTTTCCAAGAAGTAGAAGATGTAGAATTTCTTATTGGATTATTTAGAGAAGATGATGGACTATTTGGATTAATTTGATTTTGTTGAGTAGAAGGAGCAGCGTCCTTAACACTTAAACAACAACCTAACCTGCTTCCTATAACTATTAACTTCTTCATTGTTTGGTTCATTTTTGTTTTAATTCAATTCTAATATAGTTCCATGTACTGTTCATTAATTGTTCACATTGTGGAATTTTTTGGGTAATGGGCTTTGTTGGAACTGGAAATTGGAAAAAACATTTCATAATTTCATAATTTCATAATTTCATTATTGCAATAGAGTTTAAGTTTGGAATGCGGATTGAATTGGGAAATGGGATTGAGAGTGCAAATGCAATTGCAAATATAGCGTTAAGCGTAAGTAAGCGTACCGGTTGCGGTATTCCTTAGCTTGGCATTGGTTTTTACCTTGCTTTGCTTCCTCACTCGCTCGCTTTGCTCACTTGCAAAAATGCTTATAGGAATACGTTCTAAACATACCTTTCTTACACAAGCTTCCTCTCTTTTCCAAAGGTTCCAACGGTTTCAAATCCACGGTTTCTTAGTTTACACATACAGAACCAAATGTTATTCCAAATTGTAATGGTTGGAATTAGTAATAGTAGTAGAAAATGTTTTAACAGTGTTTATAATAATATAATAAATTCGTTCTTGTTCGACCGTCCAAACTCAATTCCTGTTTCTTTCTGAAAGAACCTAGAGCTCAACTAGTATTATAATATGAATGGAAGTTGGAAGGATTCTTGTTTAATGGTTGTTGGTTGTGGAGTGGTGCTGAGTGCTGCTGCAGCAGTGGTATAGTTTAGAGCTTAACAGCAGCGTACTGTTCACCATTCGCTTGTTGTATTATTTTGTGGCATGGCTGGCATGGCCTAACTGGCGTGTGGCTCCGAATAAGGCAGCAGCAGCAGCAGTATCAACAACACCAATACTTCTTCGACAGAGAGAACAGAACCAGAGGATTTTTAAGGGGAAAGGATAAATTTAAGGATATGATCTGCAGAACCAACTCCAAAAAACACATCTCCGTCCACTATAGATAGACCCACCAAATAATAATAATAATAATAAAAAAAAACTACTTGACTTGAATGTAATATAATGTATAATGTATAAAAGTCTGGTGGTTCATTCACAAAAATTGAGACCACTGATCCCTATACTCAGAGAAGAGAGCTAGCTACAGCTACACTTCATCCCACCCACTCCCTTTTTTTCATCTTCAATGAATGAAACTTAGCTCCCAGTCACCCTTTTTTTGCCTTCTATTCAATTCTTCTTCTTCTTATCCCATATCCCAACTGACTATCTACGGTTTAGTTAGGGCTTTAGTTTAGAAAAGATCTTATGTAACCATAACCATAATAACAACTCCCAGAACCCATATAATCCAATCCATCCAATGGATGGATTTTTGGATGATATAGTTAATAGTTTAGTTCCTAGAGCAGAGCCCAACGCCAATTTAATAAGTCCAACCAAAACCAAAAACTAAACTAACTATATAACTATGGACTACTATGAGCTAAAAAAACCAACAACAAAACAAATTAACTCTTTCCATCTATATGGAATAATGGTTTTTTTCCAGAAAGAAACTTGGAAGGAAGGAAAGGAACAGGAGAAAAGGTCTCCTCCTTCCTTCTCCTTGCTTTCTCCGCACATACGACTTACATACTCATATCAAAAGCAAATCAAAAGCCTCAATTTTCAACTATATACTTTCTTTAGCAATAGCAATAGCAAAAGAATATTTCCAAGGACATGGGTATTTTTCTTCTGGAAAGTAGATAATATAATTCAGCTCAGCCTCAGCCTAGCCTCTGATTTGAAATTGAGACTTCGATTTGAGAAAGAGAGTTACGAGTAAGGAAGTTGAGGAAGTTAAGTAATAAGCAAATTTCTTATTTCATATTTATTTTATGCATGCATAGGCAAAAATAATGATTTTTTGTTTATATGGACTATTGAATTTGAATATTTCCAAATTGGCAGATCCCATATCAAGTCAAATATCCAGCTGCAAAAGCTACTCCTTCCGTTATAGATATTGCGAATCAAGTAAGATAATTATAATGAGAATCATGAACTGATGATTGTTTCCAAGAAATTTCATGAATCTTTGGTATAATACAAATCCATGTGAAGAGTGCTGGGGCCAACTAGTTATAAATCCATAGTTTAGTTCTTAATTTGAATTTTGATTTGATTTCCCATTGGGTTCGAATAAGTTTGAGGAAATTTTTGTTGGGTCTTATAGGCCCTCATCTCTATTTTTTGATTCCTAGTAGAATACTATGTACATGACCCTCATCCTCTTCATCTTCTTCTTCAAACAGAATAATAAAAGAAGAGTGTGAGAGAGAAGATGTAGATGAAGAAAAAAAGTGAATATAAAAAACCAAAAGGCAAAATGCATGCATTGGGATTCTTATTCTTCTTCTTACAAATACAAAGTCCCAAATAATACATTACATTTATTCCCTTGCCTTTTTGCCTCATGATGAACAATGTATCACTAAGTATGAACGAAGATTGAAGACTGAAATTGAAAATTGAACGAACTATAAGAAAGTATAAAGCTCTACTACCACCATGCATATGGATATGCATATGACCAAATAATATATTTAAGAAGTTTTTAAAGTATAAAGTATGACTATGAAGTATGTGGCTTGGGAAGAAGAAGACTGCTTGAGCTACTGTATGTTATGTTCATCATCTCACAAATTCATTCTTGCATCTTCTTAGCCATTAGCTCTTCTGGTGACGATGAGGATTTCAAAGATTCAATTCAATTCATGACTATGACCATACTTCCCTTCCTTCAAAAAAGTTTCAAAGATTTCTTTAAGAATGACATACGGGAACTACAATCTCAATCTACAAAGTATGTTATAATATGTAGAAAAAAAAAATTAAAAACGAGCATAGCAAGCAGGCAGAGCAACAGTACGACAGATGCTGACTATGACTATGGCCAACTATAACTAGTATGTATGGTAAGGTATTATTGTAACAATTCCCATTAACTGGATTTCCTCTTCAAAAGAAATGAAGAAAAAAAAGGACGTTTTCTTATTCTTGGTTGCTTGGCCGTTGGCCTGGATGGATGGTTTTAAAACTCGATCTTTGGACATAAAGGACAAAACTCGAATACATAGTCATAGTCAGGCAGGACCAGACTATTGTAAAATCCTACATATAACATTAACATTTATAATAATTCAAGCAATACTCTACAATGTACAGTGTACAACATATATAAAAATGCATCGCATCTTTCAAAACCCATAAGAATAAGACCCTCAAAAATACGCCCACGTACCGGAAATATCATCTCCTGGCTTCTTAAGTTAGCTTGCTTGATTTTTCCTTAGCCTTTTTTTCATACACGATCCTTCTTCTTCTTCCTCTTCTTGTCAACTTACTTCTTAAACTTTTAGTCTAAAACATACTTATACTTGGGTATTTGGTTTTTTTCCTTGGGTTTCTTTTTTCATGAAAACTGAAAAAAGTTCATTCATTGAACATGAACATGCCTAAAATAAAATGTGATTTACCATGATGATATGATTGGCCTGGATGAAAATGTAAAGAAACTACTTACACTCTGTGTGTAGTAAACAATTTGTTAAGGATTATTAAACACTTTTGCAATATTTTTGATTTGTCAATAAAAAGATTCTGTGCAAAAATTGGAAAACCATTAATTAATCATTTGAACATTTGTCATCTTCATGTCAGTCATGCTTTTATGATTTGACTTTGAAAAATCATTCAATAAAGATTTTTGAAAAAGTTTTATTCGTTCAAATTAGAATTATTCCAGGAAGGAAAAACAAATTCATTTCTTTTTAGACCTTCTTGGAAAATTCGAGACGCAAAAAACTTATATTGTATCGCCTATTATATAATATGGTATGCGAATTTTCATTTTAATTTTCTTCTATATTAAACTATTTTTACTTCTTCTAGGAAAATACAGGAAAGTTTGGAGTAAGTAAGTAAAAGTACCATGAGTTCAGAGCCTGTCTCAAAACTTTTATTTTTTTTTGCAATAGGAGAAAAAGAAAACTATAATTGAATGGTAATGGTAGTAATATGATGATTTTTCCATTAGAATTTACCATAGAACTTCTTAAGGTTTCTTTTGAGACTCTGATTTTGACGACTTTGAGAGGGTTCTTTTCCCTTGATATTTCTCTTTGAAGAAAATAATATAAATCAGATTCAAAATCATTCATAAATACACAAGAATAAGTTATAATAATATAATAAGTTATAATAATAATAGGTAATATGAGTCTCTCGTCCTAATAGGATGAATAAGAAATAAGAATGCAATTTATACTAATAAAGGTATGTCTATGTATATATATGTATGTATGTTTGGATGTAACTTTGCTTTTGGACTTTGACTCCTTAAAGCTCATTCAGACTCAAATCTTAAAAAGAAAATAATATAAGAATTGAACGAACCAGCAAAAGAATGAATGAATGAATGAATGAATGAATGAACCAAAATCTTCTTACTGCCACTGCCACAGTCTATGCTATGCCCAACAACGTGCATTTGTATTTTGTTGTACCTACCTGCCAAGAAGACCTAGGTATTTCTTCAAATCATCTCCATATCATATCATGCGTCCTTATTGTCAAAATTGTCGTGATTTGATTATGGTTTTTTTGTTGGCATTATTATTAGTATTACTATGGTTTATGATTTTATTTCATTCCATTACATTATATTACATCTGCTATATATAATTTTTCCAACTAAAGTACAAGTAGACAGACGGACAGACAGACACATGGACGGACGGACGGATGAAATGCAGTCTTCAAGTCAAGTCAAGATCAGTGTCATAATTTTTTTAATGCAGAATAATTTCTGAGCCAAGCCTTTACCTCATCCCTTCTTAATTTCAAACCAAGTTTGAGTCTCTCTCTCCATGAAAATGATTGAATTTTTATTATTTAGATAGTGATACAAGACATTTGCATTCTTTCTGATTCTTCCAGCCAAACTACAAGTTTACTTTGTATAGAAGAAAATAAAATGAATGAATACATGAAATTTCCATGCATTTTAATTTGAATGCCAGACCAGCACCAGGCTAGACGGATAGACCACAGACACTGTCCTGTGATTCAGAATTTAAAAAAATGAATACGTATGCATTTTTTTTTTTACTTCTTGAAATTTTATTTTTGATTTGATTTGATTTCTTTTGATTCATTGAAACTTTGCTTGCTCTGTTCGTTCACTTATTATTACTCTTTAGACAATCTATCTTCCATTTATTTGACCTTTTTTCCTCTCTATAATATTCCGTAATCAACTTAAGCAACTTGAAAAGAGAGAGAGAGAAAAAAAAAGTACTTACAATAGGAGACGGTGCGGGGGTGGTGGATGTGGATTGGATGTATGAATGTTTGTGGAATTGAATTGAATCAATCGACGTAATGCAATGTAATTTGATCTTATGATTATATTTCATTTTTATATACATTTAATAAAAAGGCTCCTTCCAATTCCTTCCTTCGTACGTACGACACAAAGTATTATGTATTATAATATCAAATAAAATTAAATTTCCATTCAATTTATAAGTACAACCATACATACATAAGTAAACTGCAATGCAAGCATGCAAGAGTTGTATGTAAGTAATTCAAGCGTAAAGAAATTCATTGAGATAACTTTTGCTTTGATTTTGATTTTTGCTTGAGAACCAGACCAAATCACCAGCAGATTACCTTATATCTTTTTTTTTAGTAGTTAAGTTTAGCTAGCTAGCTAGCCAAAGGGTAAAAAAAGTTGCAATGCAATTTCATTTTGCCCAGATCTATTCTATTATATATTATAAGCCTTTAACTTTGGTTTTGAAGTAGACAGACACTACGACACCCGCCCACGCAATCCCAGGCCAAACTTTTAAAAGTCGAACCAATGCGGCCCAAAGCCACGTATATTCCATTCCATGATAGGATATTATATACAATATTTTTTTCTTATTTTTTTCCTTCAAAGTTTTCTTTCACAAGCAAAAACCTTTAATTTTCATTTCCAAAAAAACAGAAAAGAGTTATATTATACTTTGTACGTAATGTAAAGAAAATCAATATTTAAGCCAAAGAATTTCGTTGTATTTAGTAGATTAAATTGTTCCACTACTCCTACTACCAACATTGCACTAGTATATATTCCTAGATACGATGAATGAATGAAAGAAAGGAAAGTTTGCTCTCTCTTTGTACTTACTTGTTGTATAATGAAACTAATTTTTTCCAAAAAAAAAAGCAAACCCTTTATGCTATGAAATAAAACCCTTAAAAACAGCGTTCAATCTTCTTCACACTATTGATTTTGTTTGCCATTGCTATTCCATCTTACATATGCTGAAAAAACAAAAAATAACAGCCAAGCAATCTTGGATGGACTATGTATATGGTATTTGATATTCGTATTCGTACACGACCCAAGAATTAGCTTTGATTTTGATATTTTATGTTATGAATGGAAATACAAAACAGGAAACGCTCTAATAAACCTTAGCATTGCATTTACAAATTTAAAATTCAGAGTCAGCACGCAGTATTTCAATTCATATCAACGAATACGATATTTCTTCATCATATCCGCTAATCTTGACACACAGTGTATTAAAAAAGCACAAACTTTTATATATGGTTGGGATATATATTATTAATATAGAAAATCGCACCCTTGCGTTTCTGTTTCCTTCTACTACATTCATTTCATTCAGAAATTCTTAGACATAGAATGTCATTCATTTTATTGCAATAGCACACGTATAAGACCAAACTAAACTAACTAACGCACGGTTTTCCTGCCTTGTAAATTCTGTGCTTGTCACTTTTCATGCACTTATCAAAATGCACTTTTGATTGAATGAGTCTGGATCTGGAATTTTATAATTCATATTTGTATTAAGTAGTTTTCAATCCTTGGATTTGGACAAAGTTTTGACTTAAAAGAAAATACAAGTTCGATTAACCTTTATCATAAACATCATCTCATTAAATTATGATTGACTTTTCCCAAACTCAGCAAAAATTTTCATAAAGAAAGACTCACGCTCAAGATCACATGGTTTGAATTAATTAATTGAATTTCACTGTCTCAACAAAAACAAGCATACATATACATATATCATATGCAATAAATTTAAATGCTTTTGTAAATCAGATCTAGTGTACGAAGATAACAAAATCTCATTTCAAATGTACAAGTGTCATTTAGATTAGTATTTGGGATTCCTTTCCTTAGATAAATTTATCATTTATTAACTCTACATATTATTTATACATAAGGAAACATCTTATAAATGCAATAAAACTCCAACGTACATAAATGGAGAGTTAATTATTATTAGTTACATAACATAAGGAGAATGAGATTATTAATCAGATACACACACACACTATTAATATGTACTAAAACAAAGTGTTTGACTCCTTGGATTCATAAATTGCATAATGTATTAATGTGGGATCTATATAATGAAATGCAACGTATCACATCTTGCATCCCCAAAAAATTACGTGTGTTTGTGTAGCACTTTACTGTAAGTTCTAAACTATATGCTACGGAAGCTATGTAATTCCAACAATGGGATTTTTTCATTTTTTTTTTAACTTTTAAAGAATGAACTAAAGCGACAAGCGGAAACGAAACCATCCGGCGGAAATCCTTTACCCATTTCCCGGATATATGTTCAGAGGTGGGCTAAAGGTTTCAGTATTACACAGATTTAGTGAACATAGATCATCCATAAGTGAAGTGTATTTTTTAAGGATCTAAGGAACATCTATTAAGGCTAAAAAACTAATATCAATATGCACCAATCTTTAAAAATTAAAGACACTAACTTTGACAAGACACAAAGTAATTTTTTTGACCAATTATGAATCAAAACAACGCCCGAAACAACCAAAAAAACAAATTGATGTATTCAAAAACAATAGCCTAATAATAGCCTCCTCATTAAAAATGACAAAACTGAAAAACATAAGTGAGTACATACATACATAAATGGTTGTAATTATCTCAAATGACTCTACATAATGCTAAGAACAGAGAGAGATAAAGTAATTTTAACTAAGAATAAGAAAAAGAAGTCTAAAAATGTACAACACCCTCCTATAAAAAACTTAAATTTTTTTTATTTTTTTATTATACACAATTAGGAGTTTAGGACAAACAATTTTTGTTTCTAATTTAAAATGAAAAATTCCAAATTGGGCAAAAGAAGAGTTATTATGGAAAAGTTAAGTGTGAAATGGAATGAAATATTTACAACAAAAGTTAAAGTTAGAGAAATAGAAATCTACATGTAAATATGACAATTTTTCTTGATTTAAAAATACTACTACAATATTTCTCCATTCATTCATTCTAAACATAAATGGAAATAAATGGGTGTGGATTGGAATTGTGAATTGTAGATGTGAATGGATATGAAATGGAATGAACGGACCTTGTGCTATGTTTGTACTATTTGTATTTTGTATGCTGCTATTTTATAAACCTTGTATCATGGTATTTATGTAAGATTTTTTTTTTCATTCTGAAAATAAGCACTCTCATTCACATATTCATAGAGAAGACTCTGTCAGTTCAGGTTCCAAAAACCATAATCTAATTTTAGAACTTTCTTCCTTCTAAAAAAAAATCTAAAACTTGAATAATGTCATTTGGCAAAAAAAAAAGTACTTTGTACTCTATGTACTTGTACTTGTACAGTATTTTTGTTTATATTAGTTGCAAGGATTTTGGGTAAAAAAAAATTCTATAAACAAATCGAACGAAGGAATAAAAATTGTGAATTAAATCATGTATGCAACCAACGTACGTTACGTTTACGTAGTTGGGAAATTAATTGGATTGTGCTCATTCAAACTATCATTTATTCCCAAAAACTCTAAATTTAACCTAAATATACATTCATTCAATTTTAGGATGACAGGGCGTAATTGGGCATATTATAAAGGACAGAGCCCTTGAATTATTAAGTTTTGAAATGACTATGACTATGACTTTCCTTGTCCTCAGCGATCATCGTCTTCCTTTTTTTTTGTCATGTCAGGGCTAAGGGTTCTGTTCTAGTCTAAATAGATAGACCAAAAAAAAGTTATAGGTAAAAATTGAAAAGATAAAAGTCGCTTTATACAACTCAAGCCAACCAGTATGTTCGTAAAGTCAAAGTCAAGTCATTCATTTTCCTTAGAAGAGCAAGAAGTTGATTTTACAACTTTTAGTTTCATAGTTTGGTTTGTTCATTAAAAATAAATTTTTAGAGTATAAGCAAAAGTAATGGAAAATGAAAATGCAATGAAAAAAACCTTAAGATTGAACAATTGTGAATTGAAAAATAGTAAGAAGTATGGAATGAAGTAGCAAGCAGTCAGAGTCACATCAACATCATCATCATCATCTTTTTCTTTAACTTTGCTTTGACAAAAATCCAATCTTTCTAACTGAACTATATAAACTGCTAAAACCTTTTTCTTAGGATTGCTTCTTCTTCTTCATGGATTATTGGAAGTTCAAAACTTTGTTATACTTTGACTGTTCATGCATTTATAATAATAAAATAAAAAAAAAAGTTTTTATACTCTTGGGTTCTTAGATATAATTTTTAAGCCGGATATTCATTGTTAAGAAGAAGTGGAAGGCAAAAAGAAGAAGAAGAAGTATAAGAAAACTAAAGTTTATTTAAACTTAAAATAATCCTCTTA
>JAQGCY010000858.1:0-13520 GCA_034700645.1 Xenylla mediterranea | reverse complement strand
TGCTCGTTTAAGCGCGACTACATGACCATTGAGTAACCGGTCCTACGCAACAGGCCTTAGTAGCCATGAATTTATTTTCCACTACTTGATGTTTAATTGATGTTAGACCTAGAAGTATCTCTTTAAGATGGGCATGGATGCAGTGCTATTTGGGAGAAACTCGCTTGCGGTTCCTGAATCCCGAAGTATCCTTTGCTAAATTTTCATAGCCAAACAATTTCTGACAACCTCTATGTAAGCGAGCATGATACGATTAAGAAATTTTAACTGCACAGTGTTACCCTTTCCTACACTTCTATCCTTTAGGTGTAGGTGTATTTTTATGTTCAACCTATTGTTAAGTAAACACTGCATTCTAAGGTTATCGGACATATTTGATTTATTCCATCGTCATGATACACTACATCAATAAAAATCCAATCTTAACATAATTGAAATGATAATAGAAACTGGATTTTAATATGAGCAATAAGTGTATTCTTCAATTGTCTTGGGATGAATATGATAAAATTGTAAAAAGAAGTAGGTGTATTGATTGTTTTGGTGAATCAAGCTAGAATTCACCAAGGAAGTCGTTCTATCTAGAACATAATTTAATTATATTTTAATCAACCGAACAAAATTGAAGAAACCCTCAACAAATATCTGTCCTGGTAGTTCTGGTATTCCTTAGAAAACAATTTTTAAGATAAGGACTTTTCCCAAATTGAATTAAGTATTTGCTGCCCAATTTCGGCGGTCATCTCAATATAAAAGCAATCGGAGTGCCTGGGGATGCACTTTAGTCAAGTAAGGACATTCGTTCGTCTGTCAATATATCTAAAAGAGCTCTGAAGTTAATCCGCCTGCCTTTTTCCTTGTTTCTTAAACTGTATTAGTTTAAAATAATTCTAAGATGTTTAAATTCCAGCTTTTAATTATTGGTGCGGTGGTTTTCATTTACTTATCTCCTACAGCCGAAAGCAATGGAAGAGGAGGAGACCAGCGGAAACCTCCATTTAATGGAAGTATTTTTGGAAAAAGAACACCAGGTAAATGAAAAAATAAGAAACCTTAGATGATATCTTTTATAAACTTTCAATGGATCGGAGCTAAAGAAAATTCTTTCATACAATTTCGATATAAGACGACAAAAATGAATAATTAATTAATTGCGTACCAAAATAATAATAAAAGTTTATTTAAAAATGTTCAATTAAAAACTAATTAAAAATATTAGAAGTTTCATTTCTTTTTAGAAAATTCAGCTTCTGGTGTAGGCGGAGAAAGTGTGAATTCTGGAAACATCTACGGAAAATTTAGTTCGAGCTCATTTCCAGCTCTTTGTGAAATTGCATGGGATGCTTGTTCAACGTACTCCATGCAAGATAGAAGATGAAATCTAATAAAGCCTAAATGCTTTTAAAGTAGAATACAAATCATCAATCAGGGAAAAATGAAAATTCTTATTAAATGATTATATTATGGTACTTTGTTAAAACAAAGAAATAGATTCCTTGCTTCAGGAATTCATGGGTTTGGTAATAGCCCTAATTTCAGACCATAATATATTATAAATATACATACATATTATAACAATTATTCTGTTTTAATTAGCTTAGCTAAAACAAAAGAATAAACACAAATGATTTGAAATAATCGGTTTCGACATGAACTTTCACCATGTTGTTGACTGAAAAATACTTAGTTTTCTTTACGTACTGCTATTGTGGCTTCACAATTAATGTTAACATGACTTACCTACCGTAATTATACCAAACTCCAACAAGAACCAGATGGAAATTCTTGAAACGGTTAAATAGTTCAATGTTCTTGACACAAGAAGCATAAGTACAAGCAGGCGAGTGAAAATTTATGGAGGCTGTACATATTAATTGCTTAGCATAGCATAAATATATTGCAGAAGTTTTACTTGAAGTAGGTTTACTTCTTTACATATACGATTCAACATTTATTACGTGAATGATATCCTATTTATATAAATGAAATAAGAAAAAATAGGAAAAAATGACAAATGAAAGTACTTAGAAATGGAGGAGTTCGTTAAACATATTCGACACCATTTAATTATAAACTATATCAATACATCATTCTACGTACATTGTATACATATTGTATATTAAAGATGAAGTTATACGGGTTCCCTTTTTTTCAATTTATAAAAGCAATTATGTTTTAGAAAAATAAGTTCAGTTTATCAACTTGTTTCAATTCAGAAAGCATAAAAGAATTTTTTCTACAATTAGATCATTTTCACTTTTCCTTTTCTTAAAATAATAAACAATAGCAAGTCAATTTCTTTTCTTTGATTCAACGACAAACTACTACTTTAAATCTTAATCGACTTGCTCCTAGCACATCCTCGGCAATGATTAATTGTACCATTAAAATTTCAAAATAATTCGTTGTTTGTAAAAAAAAAAACTATTAAAAAATTTAATACTTGAATAACGAAAAGAACAAGCATTGTCTTGTGTAAAATTTTTAATTGGAGAAAGAAATATTGGGATGAAGAGAACAAGCCATTCCGGTGAGTTCCTTTTATTAACATTAGACTATTACAGTTTGTCGTTTTCATCAGAGGACAAACAACACAGCATTCAAAATATTCTAGTCAAAACTTCACCATAACTTTGTCCCATTTTGTTAAACAACTATAGGTCACATTATGTGTTGGATACTGATGGTCTTCCTGTTGTCAATGCTATTTACGCAGGGAAAATCTCAACCCCAAAATTATTTTAAAGGCAACTCGGTGAGTGAGTTTCTCGTCAGAAATTCTAAAAACAAGGTATGTCAAGTTTAAGACACATTTTGCATGCATTGAGTAGTGATAAAAAATCGACAAGCAAGTAATAAAGTTTCCAGGTTTTAATTCTTGTTACATACTAATGTTTAATAAAGATCTTTGTTTTATACGTTCAATTTTTGCATGTGTGTTTAACTTGTTTACCAAATCCATAAAGTTCATTTCCTAATCATTTTATTCGACAATTAGATTACTCAGTTGCCATCAAAAGCATTGCCCCGAATCGGCCGAAGAGATGGGAGAGACAACGTTTTCACAAAAAGTGATAAAGAGTTTGAACAAGAAGAAAAGTCTTTGATGAAAGAATTTTCACCAGGATATTTTACTAGCGAGCAAATGGGAGACATAGAATCTTTACCCGAAGCAGAGGCAGTTATGGTCCACCCACCCTTCTTCAATAATCATTATGAATATCCTTCTTTGTTGATACTTATTAAGCAATTGCTTAAAAGAAATTTTGAAGAACCAAACAACAGAAAACTGCAAACCGAATTAGAATAACACGTTTCTTTCATTACTTAGAAATTACATTCTATTGGCCCGATAAAAGCTTTTAAGTGTAAAATATCAGGTAGAGTGTGATTAATATTGTGAAAAACAATTACATGCATTCATAAGTTCAAACGGGTCAAATTCATTAGTTTACTTAAGAAGGTAGACTATCCTACATGTAGCTTGTTCATAAAATTGCCCGTATAATTGTATAGTTATAACGTATTAGAGTTCTGGAATAGTGCATGAAGCATAACTACCTAAATTTAGTTGGTTTAATATTTGAAACTCGACAATAAGACAATAAATATTTATAACAAAATTTCTTCAATTATATTATTATTATATGAAATGTAGAAAATAAAATTTAATAGTAAATAGAAACTTTTTAAGTAAGGATATATTTATGCAGTATTTAATTGCTAAATGCTAACAGGAAATCAACGTTTAATGAAGTTGGCATATATATTCGGATGCCTGATAATTCAGTTTAAAAATTAAGCTTTTAATTATATTTTACTCCTTAATTACCCCAGTTCACACTTTACTTATATGATTTGCAGAACAATAAAAAAATAAAAACCTTTATTCCAGCTTCCTGTCGACTTATTCTTCTCTAACATTAAACCATTCAATGAAAACGAGTCTTTTGAATCGTGGAAAGTGGAAAAAACATTCCATAGTTTAAATTCATCGAT
Organism: Xenylla mediterranea; assembly: GCA_034700645.1. Taxonomy (NCBI): domain Eukaryota; kingdom Metazoa; phylum Arthropoda; class Collembola; order Poduromorpha; family Hypogastruridae; genus Xenylla; species Xenylla mediterranea. The sequence continues at coordinate 9,521 of JAQGCY010000858.1, read as the reverse complement.
AGTTTCATTAGACATTTGGTTTACAAATGTCCTATCAAAATTTGACATACTCGATTTCATTATTGAATTTCAAGATGAGACCAGCATGTAAATTATTTATTGTTGGGGTCTCTTCCTTATTTGCTGTTTTATTTGTACGTTATGTTATTGTATCAAAAGTTCGAAATCATCGCATCCATGAAGTGAGTTTTAGTTAACTTAATCTACGACTTCTTTTCTGTTTTCTGAATGGATTGGAAATAAATAAAACAATTAATAACAAAATTTATTTAGCTGCTTCGTCTAGAACCCGGAGGACATTTATGGGATCACTGGACAAATTCCCAAGATACCGTGTATTCTCGATTTTATTTTTTTAATGTAACTAATCAAGATGATGTCATCAATGGACAAAAACCAATAGTAAAGGAAGTGGGTCCTTATGTATATGAGTAAGAATAAGAAATAGCGTTTGGAACATTACAAGAACTTAAGTGAAAATGCTTTCTCTCCTAATTTTTGCGTTGGCATTTATCTGTAGAGAGCAGAGAAAAAAAATTATTTTATCAGTTAACGAAGAAACTGTAAAATTTAGACCAAAAACAACATGGTTCTATCGGCATGACCTGTCTTTTGGATCTGAAGATGATAACATAACACTTCCTAATATTCCATTCATTGTATGACGTAGAAACGAAAAGTTAAAATTTAATAGTTACATAATGCTCTTATTTGCAGGGAATTTCACGTTTAACTTGGGATCTTTCAAAACAACCCTACGTACTTTCTACTATTGGCGAAATGCTAACGGATAGGGGAGAAAAAGTGTTTCAAACTAATCAAGTCAAAGACCTTCTATTTGAAGGTATACCGATTCAAAACTATTTAGAGATGCTAAGTCTCCCTGCCGTTGACTCTTCATCAGAGCAGAAGCCAGTTCCGGAGAATATTCTTGATGGCGATATTGGATTCTTTGATGACGTAAATCAACTTCTTAACTACATAATTCTTAGATAACAGCACGTCACATTGCTAAAATGATTACAACGCACTGCATGAATAATTATTTTTAGAAAAATGGAACTGCTGACGATATTTGGGTGATTAATTCTGGACGGACAAGCATATATAAACTTGGAGAAATTGTGTCTTGGGTAAACTCAATTCCTCGTCATCGATCTTTTGCCTTCAAATGACTTAATTAGGGTCTATCACATTTTGCACAAAGATGTTTAATTTAATCTAGAACCTCTTTGGTTTTTATTTATTTTTGGGCGAATCATGTATTAAAATGATAAGAAGACCTAGATAACATTTTCGAGACTTTTTAGTCCATTTGAAGGCAAAAGAAAACGATTTATACTGAAATTGGATTTGTTCCGTTTTGAATGGAGAAACTAAACAAGACATATGGAACGATATTAAATGTGATCACATATCTGGAACGGATGGAACCATCTTTCCCTATAGCTCTACTGACTTTCTGCATATATTTGTACCAGATTTCTGCAGGTATTAAAATAACTCAAAGTATCTATAATTCGTGAAATAATATTTCAACTAAGCTATGATTAAAAAAGAACGTTGAAAATGGAATATGTAAAAGAAATAAGTTATCATGGATTGACAAGCTTACAATTTCAATTTGATAAAAGTACTTTTGGAAGCCTTGATGATTATCCTCAAAATGAGTGCTACTGTAAACAATCTTGTGAGCATTGTAAAAATGGAGGTCTTATGCCCCTTGGTCCATGTCAAGGAGGTGGGTTTGGGTTTGCACTCATTTTTAACTCGTATAAATGTTTGACCCATTAAGTTAAAGTTTTAATAGGTGCTCCATTGTACATTTCTCGACCTCACTTTATGAAAGCAAATAAAATTTACCAGGAAGACGTAAGCGGGTTGAACACAGAAGGAGACTATGAAACGTCGTTTTACTTGGATAAAGTTAGAAAGCTTACAAATCCAATCAAATAAAAGATTCTCAGTAATTTTATTTCCTTAATTTAGGAATCCGGATTATATTTGGGTGGAACGTTTAGAGTCCAGTTAAATATTGAGCTGGAACCTTACGATGACATAGCAGCTTTTCAAAATGTTCCAAATTGTATGTTTCCATTGTTTTGGGTTGAACAGGTATATTTATTTTATTGTCGAGCGAAATATCAACCCCAATGACAATCTAATTGGAATATATTTTGCTAGAACATAACTCCGAACAAACAATTGTTCGATCAATTAAGGACTGCTGAAATATGGATAACTATCTCTAACACAATCACAGAAATTCTAGTATTTATCAGTATTCTAATGATCTGCATCGCTTTCCTTTGGGAAGGAAAAAATAACGGTTGGAGCATTGAGAGGATAGTTAAAAGCTTCCGAGATTGAATTGATACCTACTGCTATTCACAAATAATTTTACTCCAGTAATAAAGCTCAGGACTAGTAGAAGGTTATGTTAGCAAAATTCATTATTCATCGCATATACCACTGCTCCAACCATCCCTCCATCTCTCATCCACAAGCCTGCAATCAAATTCTTCTTTTCCCAATTTTCGATTCACAATATTATGCATTTGACAAAGCCATAAACTAAAAGCCAATCTCGATCTTGTATCGGGAGGTGATAATTTGATTCTAAAAAGAAATTGATTAAAACGATAGGTGAGCTAATTGGTTGATAAACTAAAATATTATTACAACTCACTCTTCTCGAAAATCTTTTGCACAGTGGTCGCAGGGATAATACTTTGAAAATATTTTAATAAACACGGACATTTCTTTCTGTTCTGTTTTATTGGGTTCATCTGGAAAATAAGCAGCCATAGTGTGGAGGAATGACCATGTATTACGACCTAAGTTGTCCTTGTCTAGTGGACATCCTTCTTTAGGCCCGTCAGGAATCTAATAATAGGGCAAATAATTTTTTGTGGTAACACATTAATACTTTATGTTTATGCATGATTAAATTGTCTGTATTAATAGATACCGGTGCAATTCGACTAGTATCTGCTGACTTATTAGATAAAACTTGATCTCTCTTATTCATAATCCATGTTTTGAAATCCGTACAAACACGACATGGTCGTTTGCCTTGGTATAATTGCTGAAATCCAGCAAAGGCTCCGTCTCCGCTAGAGGAATCAGTGTCCTTGTCCTTAGACTTTGAATTTTCTTTATTATCCATTTACATTTACAAACTTGACCTGTAAAATTACAATACAATACAGCACACCACAGCAATTAGTATTTAGTCTTTCTAAAATAAATCAATGGACATGAACAAAGGACACTTGACATACTCAACAATCAATGTATCCATTTTCAGGCATCATGATCATAAGCATACTAACCTTTATCAGTACGTGTTCCTATATGTTTCTCTTAATGACTTAATCCAATCGTGGCTCCAATTGGTAATTGGATTTAGTTATATTTCACACAACAATTGACAATAGCGGAATTGATTCCTGTTCCGATCGATGCAATCGCGAATTTGCAATGTGACAATGTGAGTGAGAATAAATTCCCGCTTCAGTTTTTGGTTTTGTTCCATTCATTTTCCATTTCTATTCCACTTCCAATGCAAAAATCCAATTCGAAATGCAAATGTATAATAGTATAGTACTAGTAGAAGCAGCAGAGAGAATCTCAGCTGTTGGTTGCGCAAACAAAATAAACTAGCATTTGGATTGATTTGAAAATTGTTTGGGTTTTGCCCATACTCTGCCCTTTGTTCATAGCCTCACTGCCACATTTTTGGTAGACTTCACTTGAAAAATGGCCTCTATGAAAGGGCTCAACCTTGCCCAAAAAAGTATGAAACTGAAACACTAGTCAAAGTTTTGTTCCTCATATCTAAACCTATCAATGGTTTATACGAATACCAAGCAATAAACTTAACTTTAATCACAATGTTTGCTTTATTTTTCCAGTTACTTTCCAATGGAAACGAGGATGGAATGAAATTCCAGAAGTAATGGCTTCCACTGGGTTCTTCATTGTCGGTACGCCTATGACCTATATTACTAACGTCTTATTAATAATAATACGGTTGGTTGAAATTCTGAATGGTCCAGTGATCCAGTTCCAGACATTTTAAGGCTTATTTGCACCTGATTCCCGTATAAATGAATAGATGATTAATTTATGACTATCGTTTTGGTTACTCCGAACCGAAGGAATCAGTCTAAATCTAAATGTTTGTTCTACTAAAATTAAAATTTGATTCATAATTACGTCTCAAGGACATCATAAATAGTCAGTTTGAAAAGAAGTTTAACCAAAAGCAATCGTTTTGACTGTTTTGCTTATGTTTGCCATATTCCTGGAAACTTTATTTGGAATACGAGTTCAGAAGAAACAAAAAGAATATGTCAGTTTAGTTAGTGGCTAAGAATTTATTCGGGTTATTTAGAACTAAACAGCAACTGGGGTCAAATTATACATTGTTTTTTTTTGTGTCTCTTAGGATTTGTTGGATTATCGTATATGCTTTATGACTTTCAAATGAAGGAAAACAAAACAAAGAAGTTCAAGCATGAAGTTATAAGTAAGTTTAGACTTTTTACGTTTACCATGAGTGAAACACAAGACCTTGAATAATTTGTATAATTAATGCAATTACAGTATACAGACCGGATGACCCCAGAGCAGCTTTACTTCATCGAGACCACAGGAGTCCTGTTTTTACTAAAACTCCTCAGTGCAGTAAATAGTTAACCGATACCGATACCTTGGTTGTTTCGTTGCGCTTCTGCAGTAGTTAATTTGAAGTGTATACATACATATTATATAGAAATCATGAATTATGTTAGTTGAATAAAATATAGTTAAGAGACTCCACTAGCTGGTTCTGCAAATACAAAGTGTGTGTCAAGATTGAATGGAATTACTGATTATTTATACCCACTGTCGTGTTTCCCGTAATATGGTAGTACTAGTAATACTTGTAATAATTTTATTCTTTAAATGCAAATCAATTCTTATCATTTCGAAGATTACGTCCGTGTTTGGTTGTAGCACAAAGTTCATAATTGTCTCCAACTGTCAAGTACAATTTGGGTTAAGATCGTTGTAGGATATTATTGCGGATCGTTTGTTCGTTCAGTTTTAACATTATGACCTTGCTCACTGTTTCATCATTTAATTGCCTTATGTTATTGGTTCATTCTGTATCAGTAATTGGAATTATTCTCGGTAAGGGAAAAATCTAAGTTGAAAAGGAAACGAAGGCAGCACTTTAATTTTATTTTTGCTTTACTAAAACCTGCTAATGAAGGAATTCCATTCAAAGATGATTTACAGTGCCACACAAAAGGACAAAAAGAAAGCTGTAGCATCTTTCGTCAAAGTAATAAATTAGATTATGAGTGGAAACCCAAGAATTCCCGATTCAGATCCAATAAGCCTTTGCATGGATATAGTATTTCCGCAAGAAAATATTCACGACCACAACAACGGATTAGACCAACAAGGGCTAAAATGAATCACGGTCATCCACCACGTAGGTCCAAAGTTCTTAAATAATACTAATCGTTATCTACATGCTTATCTTTCTTTGTAACTGAACGGTTGTATTTATATATCTTGTTTCAAGTTAAATTGACTGTGCATTTGCGTATAGCTCAAAATAACAATTTAACGCTGAATCCATCCTCAATTTGGAAATTTGGAAAACGAATTTTCAAATTTAGAATCTAAATCTATATGGATTTATTCCAGTTGATGCTTTGCGTTTGTTTCAAAATGTTAATCATTGATCATTTTTATAGGATACATGAAAGACAAGTAATGATTTTATGTCTCTTTTTCCTGACACAGCTTTCACCTTCATTCGTGCAGAAAATCCAATTCGAATTCCTTCTGTAAAAAGAAAATCAACCGAATATTTCCTACAACATACTCTAATTGGTAAATGTAATTCGAGTCCGAGTCCTTACAAGAATATTGTATCATGTCCTGGTGGATTACAGATTCCTTACAAAGATTTACAACCGAGCTCCGTTAGTCTTAGTGCTACCAAAAAATATGTCTCGGATCACACAGTAGATCCGCATAATAATATAAGAAAAACATCAGTTTTCTCAAGAGAAGAGGATTACAAAAATAATATTATTAACGTCAAGAAAAATAGTGATCTTGATAGAAAAAGAAATATAATACAGATAAATAAACTAGATCCAATTCATCCAACAGACAATGATAATGGAAGATATGTTAGTAATACCAATGTATTCTTGACTTCGAGAGACAGATTTAATATTACAAGCTTTATTCCCAATAAAGAGTCCATTGTCAGAGTAGAATTGGATAATTCAGAAAATGAAATAACGGGCGAAACTACGCTTGAAATTGAAGAATAATGCACTGCGTTAGGGAAAACACTGACAATCGATCAATATAACATTTTTAAAATGATGTACCCGAATTATCTTATATTTTTATACTTCTTAAAGCAATTATGGATTTTAATGAGAAATGAATAAACATGAAGATATTTGCATGTAGATTAACTACTTTGCTCGTGTATAACGGAATATAACGGAGAGCTGAGAACATTGACTTATTAAAATTTGCATGAAATTGTTTAAACTATAAGATTATTGAACGAATAATGAGTTCTTGACCATGGACCATAGAATTTTTCTGTCATAGTCCTTAGTTTGTTTTAAGGATTCAGGATAGGAAGCCTCTAAGCTCTGCATGAGCCTCAATCTCAAAATGGTTCCAGCAAATGTTTATCCATGGTTTTTGCTATATATAATGTTCTTTGTAAATACTTTTTCCTATTGCCTGGAGAGTAGAAGCTGGAGATCTGATCCAAACCATTCTAATCTAGGTCACAAGTAAGTTATGAACTTTAGTGAAAATTTTAAACAAGGCAAAATTGTCTGGATATTATTATTATTTATATTATAATTTCTAGTAAGACCACGGATGTTAGAGAAATGAACGCTATGGATTGGTTGCATAAAATAGACAAAAATCAGCAAGTTACTTTGCAAAATAAGTCAGGGATTCCAAAACAGAACACAACAGCTTCGGCAGATTTGAAAAGCAAGATAACGAGTCATATTGGGAAAGAATCTGGAGAACAAACTAATGGAAGTGAAAGCTCATATGAAACATTCCATAAACATCCCAAAAAGAGCAAAACAAAAAATCATAAAGTTTCATATTCAGACCATTCAAATAAGATGAAGATAAATAAAATTGAAAAAGGATATTACAATCATATGCCAATTTTTTATACAATATTTCCCGTAGTTGCAGAAAAATCAAATACATTGTTTAGAAATAGTTATTTCAAGTTACCGACAGACACATTCTATCCGGAGAATGGTAAAGTTGAAAGGAATGATTACAATAATATTCTAACTATTCGTCAAGATGAGTCTTACCCAATGGACCCAAATTTTAGTTTTCAAAATATTCCTGGTAATTGGTTTTCGATGTTACCATAATTTATGGTATATCCTTTAATACATTTTACTTGTCGCTATGTAGATCAGGTACTTCTGGATGATTATGAGACGTCTTTTTCTTCAGAGGAGCAACCAATCGAACAAGTAGAGGTTGAGTATGTAGTACCATTTATGGAAAGACCCAACTCCAAAACGTGGGGTATGAGTATGAATGTCAAAAATTTGAAAACTTTAAGTCATTAACGATATTTTCAGGACCATTTTTCTCCGAGTATGCAAACGTAGGGAGAAGAATATCGAAGAGAGATGCTAGGAGAAACGGTTCAGATTCCACAAATTTAACTCAAGTAGTTTCTGACATGAATAACATTTTAATGTCTACTTCTAAACCGTCAATCACTCCAGGCTTGATAATAACATCAATTTCTAATGTTACAAGTTCTATTGCACCAACAACTACAGTTCCAATTCTTGAAGCATCAGCTTCTCCTATGTCATCTATAACTCCAAGCCCAAGTTCAACTTTAGAACCAGCGAACTCGACAACAACAACATTTAGTCCAGCTCCTCCATTTTCACCTAGTCTGAAGTGCCGTAAGTCCAGCAGAGACATTTAGTGGTTTATCCTTCTTTAACTATAATTCCTGCATAAATAATAAATCTGACTTATTTGTCACCAGAATGTGGTGTTCAGAGCGTTTCAGGTGACTCTCATGGTCCAGCTTTAGTAAGAACAGCAACGCATCCTTGGGTCGTGGAAATTCATACAAAATCTAACCAACATATATGTACTGGGACGATAATAAACAACAAATACGTTTTGACATCCGCTAATTGTGTAAAAAAGTAAGTTCGAAGAAATTTATTCTAAAACTTTGACTGTGGATAATGAGGCCATGCCATTTTTTTAACTACAGATACGACAAAAGGAAACTTCAAGTGGTTGCCGGTATGCAAATAAAATCTGCAAATTTTTTTGATGTGGTAAAAGTTTCCATACATCCAAAATATAATGAAAAATCTCTTGCAAACAATATTGCGCTATTGAAAATGTCTCCTACTATGACGCCAACCGGAAAAATGAGACCAATTTGTTTGCCTATAAGAAGTAGAAACCAGAATTATCGCACTGGTATATGTCTTTGCTTTTACGTTATTTTCCAAATAAATGATTTAATTTACTATCTCTTGTACACTAGGGCATTTGGTGAGCTGGGTACAAGAAAGTCGACAAAAATTTCCTCTACATTTAATGAATGCGGAAGTTGAACTATTAAACCAGACTGAATGTAAAGGCAGTATCGGTGGAATTAATTCTTCTGATTCTGTGAATCCAATCATATGCGCTACACCTCCAGGAAGAATTAAATGTGTCGAGGTGAGGATAACTTTCCTCTCAACCTAACTTTAACAAATTATAACTTTAAAACTAGAAATATTATTTGGAAAATAACCTTCATTTAGACTGATCTCGGTGCACCTTTGCAAGTATACGCAGGGAAATATTCATATGAACAAATTGGACTCATAAGTCGGACCGGTGGATGTAGGACTAATGAAACTTATGGAGTGTATACAGGTAACAAAAAATTGCTATAACTGTTTGGTTTTTAACTATTTTTAGCATTTTTTTTAGATGTAAGAAACTATTTAAACTGGATCCTATTTCAAACACAAGTTGCTGAGTACTGCAAAGCTCCTCAAATAACAGATTTAAATGAACAGATAAACGCAATAGAAATGTGAAATGATTATATATTTATCAGAATTATTCCAAATTCATAATTTAACAATTGTAAAAATCAAATGATAGTAGCTGTATGAAGTGTATAACAATTATAATGCTAGCCAGCGAACCAAATTTTTACCTTCCTGAATCCGGTTTTACGAGTTTAAGGACATTATGAATAAGTTAAATTAGTAGTGGAACTTTAATAAAAAAGACACAGAACCAATTTCATGTTCATTAGTTGACATTTCGCATTATTCGTGAATATACGTATAGATATAGTTTACCAAGTATTAATATCATTGATTATTGATACGATTTAGGACGTGAGTCAAACATGTTTCGCTCAATTTCACCAAATTTAATTTTTAAAAGGAATTCCT
>JAQGCY010000857.1:0-13538 GCA_034700645.1 Xenylla mediterranea | reverse complement strand
CCGATAGTAATAGTAAACATTTAACAATGAAACGAGAACGTTGGTCGACTTCGACTAATTCATTCATGGTTAATGTCAAAGATATCACAAAGTCAAAAGCTCACGAACAAAATTATTTTGTGTCACAAAAATGTATGAATGAAATAAACTGATAACATTTGTATGATTAATGCATCCGATTCCAAATTCCAATTTTGGTAGTTTTTGCATAAATGAAAACGTTCGTGAGGAATTGGGATTTAGGAATAATTACGAATTATTTCGTTGCTACTTCGTAGATTGATTAGATGCTGTAATACGTATGCCAATTGCTAATTTAGCCTAAAATGATAAATACGGTGCCTAAATAGGAACTAATCATCACAAAAGGTTATTGATTTATACTCTCGGCATAACGTAATTGATAATCATGATTTATTGATTGCAAATATCTTATCTATAATTTCCGGTATTTTTATTTGCTGAATTTTATTCCCTATAACTCCTAAGAAGACATTCTTTGGGATTTTAATGATACGTAAAATTATGATCCAACTAATACTAATTGATTGGACAATTCAGAATGGAAAACAAGATAGGAATAATAATAAATCTTGAGGTTTTTGAGGTGGAAGCAGAAAAAGAAACAAATTAAAATGGTTAAAGTGATTCAAGTCAAGTGCCGCGGCTAAGTACCTTTAGTCTAGATGGATAATATATGATGTGAATAAGTACATAGAGGTTCCAGAGTCATTGTTCTGAAAAAAAAAATGAAAGAAAAAAGAACAATGACCAGTGTCGAAACTGATACATGAGATATTTTCGTAAATCCAGATAAAAGAATGAAAAGAAGAAGGATGGTTTGTAAAGGTAGAAAATAAAACAGACTAAATGGCATCACATTATGTCTATGTGTATTTTATGAAGTGACCGAAACCCGTAAATCCCCATTTTCTCTTGATAATATTGAAGAATCCCAGAGCAGAAATTGGGAAAAAAAATCCTAAAGAATTGGTATGTGGCGAAAAAGGCAAATGAGAAGAAATTGAAAAGGTTATGGGACGGACTGGAGTCTTCACACAATGATAAGTGTATCTTGTAACTTTTAACAATATTTTTGAAGTTCATGTTCATGACTACATCAAAACTGTCGCAAGATAATAAAACAGTTGTTTTTTCTTCTGTGGATTTGGAGAAGGAACAATTTTCATTCGGCTGCTAATCTACTGGAAAAAGAGATTCCTTTTCTTTCCAGGGGAGAAAAATAAGAGATTCTTCTCTAAAAGTCGGTTCTAAAAGAAAATTAAAGAGGTTTGACTTTCGATTGCTTTGTTAAAGCTCAGTGAGGGGTCAAGTGGAAGAACCTCAATTCCTATTTCCTTTAGTTTAAAGTCTGCTCTTTGAACAAATATTTCATCATATTCCTCCAAAAGTTGGAGACAGGTAATGATACAAGTATTCTTCCACTTTGTTCTTCAATTCATGAAAAGAACAATCCAGACTGAGCCAAGTGAAAATATAATTCAACTTATTCCAATAATCAAAGAGCACGCTAATTTCTGCAGTTTCAAACATTATTCCTTGTATCGGTTCCAATCGACCACCATAGTATCCAGTAATTCTGATTTGAGTCACAAGCAACTCAGAAACTTGATGCAGGCACAAAATGAATGACAATCGTTTTCAGCTCAATTTGTAAAAGCGTAAATCAATGAGATTCCTATCCTATGTCCGCACTTCCAATCCAACCAAAACTGTCCCATTTCCATTGATTTCTTACCGGCTACCTTTTCATATCAAAACCAAACAGTATGCAGTAAAACTTATCCACCTGATCCAATGAGTTAAATAATAATAAAAAAAAATCAAATGTATTGTATTGTAAATTTAACGTCAACTGAACCCTTTAGTTTCATTTTGCGACATAAAAGAACAGTTATTCCTCTAGATCTTTCTTGGAATAAAAGTGTTATATAATACTCAATTCAATACTATCCAAATTTATTTATTATTATTAGTAAAACTGGACCATCCATGACAATTGTAAAGGAAAAAGAACCGCTGTAAATTAATAAAAAGACACCGATCTAAAATTTCTTAGCACACCTGACACGTGTAACATCTTCTTGTTTTTTCATTGCCCTAGTCCGAGATCCTAACAAATAAGACGGAATGAAATAACTTTTTATTTGGATTAAAAGTGTTTTTGTTTCTATAAAAGAAAGACAACATTCTTAAAGATAAAATCTGACACCATTACAAAAATCTTTCTAGACTAATAACTTTGATTGTAGAAGTTTTTTGTGACTTTATAACTCGTCAATCAGTATTGTAGGTTTGTAGTTTTTTATGCAAAAAAAATTCCAACATTTTTATTGTAGACCCGTCATAAAAACGGTCAAAAGTCTATTAATGAAAACATATTCTATGAGTTTTCTTTCATAAAATCATCTTAAAACACCTTTCTGGGGGTTGAAAGACCTCACAGCTTCAGAACATTAAGCTTTAACAAAAAAAAAAGAAGATGAAGTAAAATAACAATAATATGATGGAGCTCCAGATTCTCATTTCTAGAATTTCTTTCCCTTCATCTTTGCAGTACATACTGATAGTTAGAAGTTGTTGGTGCTTTTGTGTATTAGTTAGTTTTTTAGTAGTATGATTAGTATGTGTACTTTTGCTACCACTTTCTACGTGCCTTAAATAATGAAAACTGAACATGAAGTATGAACAAGAAATAACATTGTAACACTTAAAATTCCTTACAATCCTTAAGATTATTAAGAATAGAGTAAAGCAGTTAAGATGATCCTTGAAACTCCGGAAATAATTGTAACGGACTCTTCAAATAGAAACTGATTAGAGGTAATATACACAAACAAATAAATCCGACAGAAAATGAACTCTATAAATTAATTATACGGTTCGGCTGTCGAAATGGTTGGTAGACGAAAAGCAGATGTGGTTAGGTTTACGGTACGGGAAGGTTTGTTGTAAATTGTAATCCAATGCATGCAGGGTCCCGGTAGTATAGAAATAGATAAATAAATCCCATTTGATTGTTTTCTTCAAGTTTCAAGAAGTATGGACAAAGTATTTACTCTTTCTCTCTTTGGCTGGATTCAATTGAATTCATTTAAGAAGAACTGGTTGGTTTTCTAGGAATAGTGATGAAGCATCATCATCAAATGATTTGAATGTAAAATGTAATGTATTTATGTTCTTCATTCGTCCTCTTGCCTATATTTAACATATATTTAAATTGAATTTTATAATTTTTTTCTTATTATTAGACAATAGGCAGAATCTTATCCTCAGCTACTGGTTTACATAATCAATAAGTAAAAGTAATACTGTATCACAAACTTTGAGTTAATGTTGTAAAATAACTTTGCAAGTATGATCAGACTACGTTTTGTTTTAAATATGAAATAAATTGTTATTCTATGAGAAATTCGCATTTTTTATTAAATAATTGACCCGCAGGTAGCTCACATTGAAATTGAATTTGCTCAATTGGATGGCCTGTATAAAAAAAAAGTTTGACAGGTCTAGTTATCCATTCATATGAATGAGAATGAAAAGGTGTAATTTAAAGATGATACAAGAGAAATAAGAGGATCAATGCTGAACTGTAATCTTAATTTGTCTCACAATGTTTTCTTTTATTTCAAAATACAATTTTGCACTTATGCTACTCTGCAAATGAGTGTTATTGTAATTTAAGAGTTTGATGATTTGTGTATCTATCACTCAAACCTTCTACTTCCCAGGTAATCTGTGAAATGTAATAAAAGATTGGATTAGTTCCTTAGTTATTAAATGTATGGGCATAATAGAATTCATTGGAACTGGAGTTAAATAATTAAACAAAAGCTATTTCCCTAACATTTCTTTTTTTTTTTAAAGACAAATGAAGTTTGGAGCATATAATATTTGATCGAATAAGCCGGAATTAAATACGGTGATTGTAGTCAAGTTTGGTTGTAATTGTAAAATACAAGAATCTCCTCTTAAGAGCTGAAGTGTACGAGAAGGGATTTTTAATTAGAACCTTAGGGAAGTTTTAAAAAAGAAATAGTGTAATTAATTACAAAATGACGTGCTACGCCGTGACTCTCGCCACTTTAACATTTTATGAAACAAAAACAAGAAAAAAAAACATAATCTAAAGATCCATGAAAATTTTGGATTGGTCAAAAGAAACTGAAGTTGAGGCGGATACTAAGGATATAATCCCTACCTTTTGGTTTTTGAGCCCTTCTTCGTTTCGAAAATATATTTTTTCCCCTTTTCAAACGAGTAAAGTAAAAACTACTGACTGTGGACTGTTGAACTGTGTTTGTGAAGAGTTAGTTAGCTTAGCTTTATAGCTACCCTCCCTTATGTTTGTTTAAAACTTGAAGAGTTCCGAATGATTCAATTCAAAATAATGTTTAAAAATTCCTTTGGTCCCATTCCATAGGTTCCCAATTTCTCATTCTTATAATATTAACTTTGTTAATTATACCTCGTTTGGATCCCTTGTTTTGTTAAAATAAACGACGGAGTTCAGTGATCTGATCTTTTTTTTTGGGTAGACAAATGCATAACTATAACCCTAACCAAAGCGGTATTCATTAAGGTTTTTCACGGGTAATAAACCTTGTCACTACTATTACTACTACTCAATTACCTGTCAATTACTTTTTGTTTTTTAGATGAAACAAAAAATATCCTCAATGAAATGTGAAAATGAAAATCTTAATTTTTACTGGTCTCCTGAAACTCCGAGTGAAACTTTATAGATTTATTTATATTCGCATACAAACAAAAAATATTGGCAAAATCAAGAACATTTTTGGTAGATATAGATAGATGCACTAATATTTGCATTTTTTATAAATGATGAAGTCAGAAATGAGTGTCAAGTGCCACGTCATGATATGAGATAACTAATAATTTGCTATGTAAAACCCAGTCATTCTTTGCTCTTTAGTGATTTGAGACAATAAAGAACACAAATTCATCTCTGATGTCAAGGTTTAATATAGCTCTTGCTCTTACTTTCATCGGAATTTTCCCTTTTTTGGTTTTGCTTTGCAATTGCAAGATATACTAGCAAATACTTATAATTGCAAAACTTAATTTGATATGATATCATCTTCATCCGCTTTGCTTCTTTTTATGTATGAGGTATGACCAATAAACTCAACGAGTATAATAGATAAAAGATTGGTAATAACCAACTCAAACAAGGTGTAAACTTTTTGAATGAATTATAGATTAGTTTAACACCTTATTACAGAAAATACCTTTGCCCTCCAATGCGTACAGTTTAGTGCGTAAAATTGGAGGCAGACAGACGGAATTTTGCTTGCTTGCTTGCTGGTCTTCCCCAAGACTCAACCTCAAGCACATACCAGAGATCCTTTGAATGTAATACGTTCGCATAGATGCCAATCGTGCAGTAAAAAACACCTTAACTTAAACTCCATCTCAAAAAAAAATCTCTCTTTTCCTTTCACATTTTTCTATACAAAGTAATAGGGCTTGTTTCTAGCCTCTGGGCATTAACCCAACGCTTTGTAGCCTCAATGCTTTTACCCACCAGTTCTATGCAAATTTGGTGGGACGATAATCCTTCTCTTCTTCGGGTATCTAACTAGCTTGCTTACTTCATTCATAATCTTTGAACCTCAAGCAATATAATATTTCCTATGATATAATATTGACGATATATTGGATTTGAATATCTTAACTCAAATATGTGTAGGTTGGCGTCCTAGCATATTTTCCAAAACAAATGGAATTAGGTAATTTCATAGGTAGTTCTGCATGTGTTAAATTCGTTATATCTTATTTTATGATTATGATTACAATTACAACGTATCTTGCGAATTCTATCAACATATCATATGGCATATTATACACCCAACGGATCTAATTGTAAGTTGTAAGACTGATAATAAATTTACTGGTATAGCTTTGGTTCAATAACATGAATTATGCGTACACACACATATAAAACTGCGTGTGACCTCTAATTCAAACTGTCCAAAGCCCATCCTGATTACAATTCAATGTAAACATACAAGATACTAGTAAACTACAATACAAAAATATAATGCAAACAACCAGTCTAATGGCATAGTATTATAGTATATGTATAGTGTAAATAAATATAAAATATTGTACAATAGAAACCTCTACAATGTCCCAAACAACGCTAACTTTTAGATGCATGTCTGTCTATGCCTAGTTTTTAAACGCCAAATTTCCGACTCGATGTCCTATATTAAAGCTTGCATAAAAGGAAAATCTGCAAATGGGCGTATAGAGAAAACTACGTGTATATACATATAGTAATCAATATAATTATAATAGGAAGGTCACGGCAATTTATTTGCAAGGTCGCCTTCTTGTTATATTGCTTTATGCATATGCATTTGGATATGTTCATGTTCAACGTTCAAGCTCATACTCCGCATGTAAGACTTGTTATAGCTTCATGAAACAACAAACTAGTAAACCAGAATGTTTGCAAATTTTTACAATTCAAATTCAAATTAGCAAACAATTATTGAACTAAGACTGCATAGTGAAGATATAATATACCCAGTGATTTTTCTAGACTTATAAAACGGAGTTAGACAAGTCTGAATTTACTTTCAAAAAGTCAATAGACACTAAAACCTATTTTCTGGAACTATGCCAAGTACTTTTTCGGATTTTGTTGTTACCAACTTGTGCTAATAGTAAAAAAGAGTTAGTAGGCTAAGAACTTGGAAAGTTATAAGTGCTTGCGTACTACTCAATATTCCAATTCATTTATAATTTAACAACTGTTCTTGAGCAAAGCTTATCAATATCCATATCTTCCCAATACTTTCTTAAGGGTAAGTAAATTGAAAGGTAGAATTCTGGTCTGGAATATTCCAATTTCTTTTAAAAGGTTTGGATACCAAATAGAAATTTAGTCGAAGTTGAGCGTGTTTACTGAGAACCACTTGCATTAGTTGATTATTTGATTTGATTATTCACAGGGCAGTGTTGAAAGAAGCTGTTGTTGTTCCAATTTCAAACAATTTGTATCTAACAACAAAATCTGCGGTGTAACGGTAATTAGCAATATTTTTTATTTCCGTATTCTGTATTGCATTAGTAAATAATAATCCGCTCGTTTGATTCATCCTGTAGGACTGTAGGAGCAGAACTGAAGGGCCTAAAGGAGGATTTTACACGAGTCCAGTTTGAAGATAAAACCTTACGAATTTGATTATTCCAGTTGGATAAATTCAAAGCTCAGTTTTTTTCTTACGGGAATATCTCATCTAAACTTCATAAGGTAATTAGAAAGATTTAATATTAAATTTGTGTAATGACAGAATTGTATGAATGCTGTAAAAATGTATTTAAATCCATTGGCAATGAATGATTTTTAGTTGAGCATTGAGATTGGCAATCGGGTCTGAATTTGAAATGTGATGTAGAGCAATTTCATACATCACATATACAGACAAAATCAGATTTGGTCAAGTTATTAGGAGGTATTGGAACAGAGTACAAAACAAAACATGCTATGTAGACAAACGTCATAATTAAAAGACAAATTCCTAATCCACATCAACTAAATTTTTTTGAGTCCCAGTCCATCCGTAAAACTTTAGCTGAAACAAATCAAGATTCAATTTCCTTAATGCATAAAGGAAGAAAGGATGATAATGATAATAATAATAAGAAGAAAACCATTGAATAACTTGAACATCCTTCCATGGCAAGATATACTTTTATCTTTAAAATAGAATATACATACAGAAGGAACATGATTTTCAATTCTCAAGTTCCAAGAATTTACACAAAGGTGAAAACAAGAAAAGAACAATAAATATAATTTCATCCCGTCCACTTCATTAGTTAGTCGTAGTACAGTAAGGGAAAGTCATTTACATTACATTTCTGCTGCCCATTTTTTCTGCCGTTGTCAGTGCTCTGTTACTCTTTAGGTATTCTTTTTTATATACTGTACATACAAGACAACTAATCCTTTGGTCAAACCAAACCAAAAAGTTTCATCAGTTCAAGCTAACATAAACATACTCCATTAATTTATAACTAGTTTTAAATTAAATATAATACTTGGTAAGTTTTTCCCCGAATCGGCGAATTTAAAATTTTGATCTTCTGTAAAAGAAACTATAAATTATGTTTCTAACCTTAAGGAATCTAAAGGCATCCTTTTCCAATTGAGAATGAGATCAAACAAACGCAAAGTAACAAAAGAAGTATCAAAATATTCTGTAGGCAAGTAACAAAGTGACTCAGAATATGAATATACTTCATCATTTGTATTGCAACCACAAACTGCAATTTAACAAAGAAAATAATAGGATAATAATAAGCCTGTCAGTAGTGCAATGAAAGGCTGGAGCCAAACACTACAACAATGTTAACGCAATTGAGCATAAAATAGCACATGTACATTGTAGAGAACAGGTACTCTTTAGGAGCAACAAAGGATTTCGATGATGCCATAATTTCATTTTTGCAAAATTCTTCATAATTCATGACTAATAAATCTAATGATTAAAATGCGTTTCCTTTGTCCTTTGAAATTCCCATGCAGATGCAATGCAGCCAACTTACACACATAACTTCAGTGTGACAAAATAACCACGAGGTACAAGTAGACTGTTTATTGTCATCAGGGTTATTTAAATTAGCTTGAACTTTTGGCTCTATTAGCATGCTATTTAGCTAACAACAATTACATTTGAAAATGCATTAAATCATAAATAGTTAACTTGACTAAATGTTTTAGGAAAACTGGATAAACAACTTCGTTTCTTGGATGATACTAACATAAGCATAAAATGAGTACCGTTCTGTCTGGAACAACAGAAAACAAATTGCTAGTCATGATTTGTGTTGACTGGAGCAGTTGCAGTTACAATAATTTTTTGTTCTCAAACTCAAATTGAATTCTAGTAATAAGAAAGTCAAGGCTAAATAGGTACACCTCATTTTTTATCCAATTGCAAGCATCTTGCATTTCAATCCAACTTACGTAGTCAGACTCAGAATTTAGGATTTAACTTCAGTGAATGTAATCGTAATGTATGGTTCTGTGGGGGTAATGTAATGGGAAATTATGAGTTCTCAAGTCTTTGATGTATGATTATGATTCTACATTAGGGTGTTTATGAGATATTCTAATTCTGGTTATAAAGATATACGCACTGTAAATAAACTGTGAACATGACATGAATGTACCCAGCTTTTTTCCAAACCGGATACATCTCTCCAGTAAACTAATCGGGAATACTTATGCGAATTATTCTGCTTATTAATAATTTCAAGATATAAATAGCCCATTGTAAATTCTGACGCAGGTGATTGTGATTCTTATGTTAAAAACCTCTGTTCGGTTGATTCTTATTTATTCACTCACTTGCGACAACTAAAATAACTTAATATAATAAATTAATATAAATACAACTTTTTTTTTATTATATTAAGACCTTCATCTCTTACAATGTATGCTCACAGTTAATTTAATTAGATGATGAAAAGGCCTTATGCTTATCCATAGGAATGTAGAGCTTGGGAAATAATAATTATTAATCAATCAGAGTATAGACATGTTCCATACAATTGTTTTCATCTTTTCTTATGTTTTATATCCACAAAATAAATAGATTTATACTTTCTTTCCATCCAATATGCATGCAGTTTTGGTTTGGCTCTGATGAACTAGTTTCAATTTCCTCATCTTATAAATAGTTTGAGTTAATTAGTAAATAAAAACATGACATTCCATTGTACGTATAAATAGCAACATTCCTCCTGCTGTAGATCTATTTCTATTCTGAGTTCATCGTGATCAAAAATAATATTTTTGCTATAAATAACTAATATAATATTATTTAACAAAAATATCTCTAAATTCTAATATGGATTGTACAACGTAAATATGTAACAGACAAATTGAACATATCCAGGAATTCCTATCTAGATTTGACAATCCGACTACATTTTTTTTTTCAATCTAATTAGAAACATAATCAGAGGATTTTCCAGAGTCGTGTGGGTTTATGTGTAACCAATAAACTAGATGTAATAAATTTAGTGAGGATACACGCTGGTGAAAGCAAAATATTGTATTTTTCTGGTTACTCAACGTGTTCGATGATGATCTCACTCCTTGTGATATCCTTCTTTTTTTTTACTAGGAAGGACTAATTTAGGCTCCAATAATCGTATTATGAATGATCTGTCTAACAAACATTGTAGGAAGAAGGAAAGCGTCAGCGTCATATTTTCATGCAATATCGTATTTGTATTACTAGTTCAAAGATTTGGATTTATGAATGAAAATGGACATGAGCGATTCATTCGTTCGTTTCGTATCCAATATACTCATACTTAAACATCTTTCGAAACTATATTCCCACACCTACACATTAGTTCAAATTCCGTAAAGAGTCATACATTTTTACTATAGATTCCACAATGGGATAAAGGAGAAACTCATTTAATTCAATAGCAAAAGCAATGCCAAAGCCGATGTCGGCAGGGTGATGATGATACATAGAATTTTTTACCTGATTAATCATTCCTCAAATATGCATGTTTTCTTTGTAAAAGTTTTTACTAACTCAGTTCTTGTTAACCCAGTACTGCCAATCAATTTTATTTAATGGACTAATAAATAACTCGTTTTTTTTTACTCATAATAATAATCCATAAGAGTTACGAAGAACTCGTTCATTCATTTCAGTATAAGAAAGGTTCTTCTCAGTTAGTTCTCAGCACACACACACGCATACACGCATACAAAAAATCCCATTCATTTGATTTTGAGGTAGGGAGGGTGTGGATAACATTGATTTTCCAATTCTCCAGAATTCCATCCAGAAAACTATAAACTAATTTGGATTTACAAGGAATTCAAAAACAAAGAAGGTGAAAACAAATCCATTTGTTTTTGTTCCGTTATGCTAGATTTTGCAAAGGATAAGGATAAGGAATTTAGGAATGCAGAATTGCAGATAGAATGCATTACAGACAGGTGCTATGCTCGTTCTATGCGTGCACTTGTACCTATTTAATACGTACATTAGTTACTTTTATCGCATTGTATTGTATACGTATGAAATTATGATTTACGTGATAGACAGGTATACAAACTACTACTTGAGCTTAAGCTCATATCAATTATATGCAGATATGTGATATGTTTCCCTATCCAATGACATAATTTATACGATAATAATAACATACGCTGTATTTGTCCATGGTTTATATCCGGTTCCCCAGAATTAAAATTAGAATTCTGATTATCTAAATACCTCTAATTGTTCATCATAATAAGCAATGCTTGCTTGGGGAAATTGGGAATCCTTAAACAGATAAAAATAATAATAATAATAAGTCAACGATGTGGTTTTGTAAATATTTCTAACATATGTATGGAGAATATGGAAAAATTAAATGAATGAGTGAATGGATGAAGAAGACTAAAAAAAAGTTTTTGTTTACTATTATTAAATTATGTATAAGTCAAGAGATACTTTACTGTAAATATTAATATTAATAGTAAAGAATTGCATGGAATTAGTGACGTGATAAAAATTTCTTGTAAACTTGTATGACGTGAAAATAATTTACCAATAAAAAAAAATATGAGGCTGAAATTTTTTCTTACGAACTTCAAACTTGTAGTAATAATAATAATTACCTTTACCTGTATGAAGAGTTGAAGCAAAATCGTTCGTTTCGTACAAATACTGTATGTATAAAAGTGCATTGCAATTTACTAATTCATTACAACAACAATCAATCTTAAACACCCAAGAGGAACGTTTTTTTTGTCAGTTTGAGAATAATATGCAAAATACTACAGGAGTTGCATTGAAATATTTAATTTCATCCTAAGTAATGTACCTTCTAAATCGAGAGATTGATAATTATTATTAAAATGATTCATATATGGATAAAAACTCTATTTATACAGAATCCATTACGTCACAGACCCAAATCTACAGAGAAGTTTATGTTGTATTTATGTAGTATAAGATTAGTAAATATCCAATGTAAGACATTTTTATATATGTAATTAAGTTATCATCATCCCAGACAAATATATGTATCCCATTCATTCAAATAATCAATTATTACTCCTCTACAGTAGTAATACGTAAACGGTATATACCTTGTTGACATTTTTGGATTGTATTTGTATGCTTAATTCCTTTCGTCAAAACCAAAAGTCCTCTCCTCACTAATAAATCCACTAGACAATACTTTTTACAATATCCCATTCACCTTATCCTTATCTGTTTAAATTACATGACGTACGTACGTATTAATATTGTATGTACATTTTGTTTGTTTACACCTTTAAATTCGCAGGGATTTTTTATTTATTTACTCATAATTTACTAATAACTTCTGTATAAATTCCTGCCAATTACTTGTAATTTATTTATTAAAGTGCAGGTTAATTTGAAAATGCAATTTGTGTGGTATTCGTATTCGTTTTAATAAATCAGACAGATTAGTCGCTTGACCTTTATCTTTCAACCTACCGGCTACTCTGCTGAGCAATTAATTATTTTGTCATATGTTAAAGGACTTGAAACGTTTTGTCATTTTTTTTCGTTTTGAATATATGCCCTTTTTTTGAGTGGCTTTTGTTTGTTACACTGAAGCACCTGACTCATTCATTCATAAACACAAAATATAACTATGCACGCTCAGGTAAAGGTAAAAGTATGTTAGGATTCCCTCAGATTAAGGGTATTGACATTTTAAATATTAATTAGGTGGTTTTCTTGATGAATAATTCCTTTGGAATGTTGGAAACTGACACAGAATTTACTGTTGGGTTTGATAAAAAAGATCCAAGGATTCCACTTTTCCACAATAATACAAAATATTTCATTGACAATTCTTGAACCAAGTTATTTAGAAAAAGGGTCCGTCTTAATTTTACGTTTACGACTCCTGACGCCCTTAGACATCAAGTAAAGACAACGGAGAAGAAATTTACAATGATGAACAAAAACAGAAAAATACTCTGAGATAACGTCATGTTAACATTTAAGAAAAATGTTTAAGGAGCTGTTTACCAAATCTTTTGTGTGAAATAAAAATTCCTCAATGAAGAGCTAACTGACTAGAACTGAAGGTAGGATGGATGCGGTTAATCTACAAAGATTTCAATATTAAGGCCCATGACCACAGTGATAGTGGACTTTTGTAAAAATGGGTCGGTCATGCAAAAGGACTCTGCTACCTTCCATTCCAGGTCGTCTAATCTGATTTCTAATCAAAAATTTCATTTTCACTCCTTTACTTTTCTTAAGATTATTCCCAACAAATAAAACAAATACGTTCCATATTTTAAATCTCTACAGTTTCACGGGGTGAATAACTTTTACTTTAAAACTTCCATAATCCATCATTCATACTTCTGATTTCATTCATTCTCCAAGTTGACTAAAACAATTCTGTAAAAAGTCGTCCAAACACTTAAATAATAATCCAACGTTAAGAATACGAACTTTTGGGCAAAA
>JAQGCY010000856.1:0-13547 GCA_034700645.1 Xenylla mediterranea | reverse complement strand
GGTTGGGCTTGGGTTTTGAGCCTAAAAATTTTGGGTGGGTTGGGTATTTTATTTTTCCAAACCCATGGGCTTTGGGTTGGTTGGGCTTTCTATAAGTCAATGGGTGCTCACCTCTGATCCATAAGTGCAAGAAGTACACAAAAAACATGCAAACCATCTTATCAAATCAAGAGATCTTGCTTTTTTGCTTATCTTAATCTTATGCTGCATTAATTCTTGAATAATTTATTTATTTGCGAATATTCTTAGCAGTAGCAATAAGCATCAGCTATCTCTTCGGCTTTCACTCAAATCTCCAGAGAATCTCCAACTACAAAAACAAGTACATTCTAAATTTTTCGTTATCTTCATCTTATCTCCAAAATCTTGCTTTCCAAAAAATTCCAATCAAAGCCAAGCATGCAAAAATGTTTGAAACAATAATTCATTACTTGGAAATCTTTGGAAAATGGAACTTCTACGCAAGTATTTTATAGAACATAGCTCATAGAATTTGTGGAAAATTGGCAACATGCTCTAGAAAAGTGTGGGTAGTGTGTGTGCTGTGCTGTGCTCACAATCTACTATGTGTTGTTTACACACACCAAAAAAGTAAAAAACAGAACTAGAGGATTGAATTGAATTCATTTCAAGTGAAGTACGCACTTTTGCGTCTTGGATTTTTTTTATCCTTATCCTCTTATACAATGTATTATGACTATGAGACTGTCCATTAATCACGTTATTATTTGGAGAGTGGGTTGAATGAGTGGGTGGATTGACCTTTTGATAATGCTGGGATCAGTTAACTTGACAAACGGCTTGAAAAAAGGTTTTAGGTATTAAAGCGCGTTGACGGGTGGGTGTGTTGGTTTTATCTTGTGATAACGCTAGGTCTGTTCACTTGACCAACGGCCTGAAAAAAGATTTTAAAGTATGAGGGTGAGTGGGTTGGCGCAAAGTATTTTTTGACATGTTGATATCGCTAGGGTTTCATAACTTGGCCCATGGCAATTGTAGGTGGCTGGGTTGAATTGATCATTTGATACCATACCAGGAAGCCTAAATTTCGAATTTTATAATTTTGTGAGTGGTATGATCACCTTGAATTTCGAGTGGGTGGGTGGTTGGTAGAATTGACCTTTTGATAACCCCAAGATTATATTATTTGTCCATTAGCCCTCCTTGAAAAGACATTTTGGAGTAGGAGGGTGGGTTGAAAGGTTGTTGCAAATTGCAACCGTCCACCGTGATTCATGAACGACTCCCCTTAAAACGGCTTGGCTATATAGCGCCTATGCCTATAGTATCCGAAAAAGCCTTGTAATTTTTACTACGTACGCTACGCTTAGCTTTTTACTATAATATTACGCTCCGAGTCCGAGTATTTTGAACTTGTGAGTATTTGTGATCAAGCTAAACATAACAAAAAAAAATAGTAACAAAGTCCAAATTGTTTTTTGATCCTTAAGGGGGTCAGGTCATTTTTGTGCTCAAGTCAAGACGAAGGGTCAGGTCAGTGGTCAGGTTCCTTATCAGCATTACAAAGAACCATAAGATAAGCAGAGGAATTTACTGGTTTGTTTGTATTTTGTGTGTTGTGAGAGAGAAGAGGTAATTTCATTCATTCATACGTACATCTGTAGTACATACATACATAGTAATAGTAGTAGTAGTTTATAGTTTTTTGGTTTGTTTCTTCTAAGTAGGTCAGGGACTATTCTTCTAAACTCTTTGAATGACGCAGTTAGTTCAAAAATCTAAAATAAGGCTCTAAAAGGACCCACTGGAATGGACATGGGTCCTCTGACCATGACCCATAGGTCAACGTGACCTCCCCCCACCTCCATATATACCTCAACCTCAAGTCAAGTATTATTAATGTTCGTTCGATTCTACCTACCTACCTCATTAATTTACCAAGTGCAGCTAGCTATTGCTATTTATTTATATACGTAGTTAAGCTAAGTATTTAATAATTGGATGTGGATATTCCATCTGAGTCCCACTCAATAATTATTAGTACATGGTCGATTCACCAGTAGCCAAATTAGTGCCAGGATCCATCCTGGGTCCATGGACATCGGATTAAAAATGGACGTGGATACAGAAATTCATGAAGAAACCTACCCTCATCAACTCCTAATAGCAACAAATTCAATTGCAACTGATGCATTTAAAATACTCAGAAATAATTCATATTGGTAAGTCAATGTCAAATCAAAGTTAATGTTAATGTTTTAATGGAGTAAATTTTATTGCACTGTGATTTAATTGCAGTTGCAGTAATAATTTATTGCATTTTCCATTCGATTCATTCATTCTTTCATTTGTCCATTCATTCACTTTTATGTGTAACGTAACTCGATACTTTGGAATTGAAGTGGACGGAGGAATGGAATTAGAGAGAAATTCCATTACAAACAAAGCTTTAATAAAAGTAATAATAATAATAATAGAATGTTTTCTTATTGTTTATATAATAGGTCAAGAAAAAGGAAAGATAAAAAGAATCAATACTTCTGGACTCATTTATTATTACATTTGAATGGAAATTATAATTGTAATTATTCTACTTCTACTACAACAACTACAACAAATTATATCTAAGTCGATTTTTCGCGTTATTAATGGCTCCAATTCATCCCCGTCAATCTCAGAACAATGGATTACTTCTGTTTCATCTCATCATTTCACTTGGACCGGTTTTGTTCCTTTTAATATTACAGTTTATGCAACCAGCTCATTGTATTCCTAATTACATTAACCATAATCATAATCCTAATCAACAAAGAAGTTCAAGAAATAGTAACAATAACAATAATAGACTTGGCCTACCACAAAGATCCGAACAATTAAGTCAATACATGAGCGTACCACAAGAAGGATTTAGTCGTATTGTTCCCCTTGGAAATCCTTTTACTCTTCACTGTGGAATACAGCTAGATGAATATAATCTTATTGATTCTTACTGGACAGTTAATGGTTCACAAATTACAGTTGATAATGAACATTTTGAAGTATCTGATTTGGATTTAACAATTGACTCAATACGACAAGAAGATCAAGGGACATATAGGTGTGTTCTAAAGTTTAGTCAAGGGATTCTTCTTGGACCACCATATACCCTAAATATTTTAGGTAAGAAAATTTTAGGCCTTGTTAATTGTTACCTATCTAAACATACTAATGTAATTTTGCCTTTGTTACAGCATTTCATGTTCTACACGATAGTACAAATACTCAGTTTGAGTATTTCGTGGGCCAAAATATAATTTTAAAGTGCCCTGTTTACTCTGTCCCCCCTGGGGTTGTTACTTGGAAAAGTTTAAGTACGGCGGAGGGTTCTTTGCCAAGGTAAGAAGAGATGAACTTCCACGTTCCATTTACGCTGTATGATGTACGAGAAAAGAGTTTATAGAGTTTCTTTGTTTTCTTGTTTTAGATTTATAGTACTCAATTCAGGAGAGCTAGTCATTCGGAACTTGAGGTCTGATGATTCAGGTTCCTACGAGTATGTTAACAATCAATTTAAGTTCGAATTTAATTTTGAACTTCCAATTTATTTTGACTTGTGATATTTAGGTGTTCCGTAAAACACAAAAACTACCCTGAACCCATATCGTCCCGTGCCCATCTCCTTGTCCTTACTGGTCCCGATTTAACTCCAGTGTCCCTCCTGCCAACTTTTCCTAACATTGTACGACTAAAGGAAGAATCAATATCCTATTACTGCCTAACCAACAAAGCCTCAGTACCTACGGGATGGGAAAGTTTATACATAACGCCCGATGATCAGGGAAATCCCATAGTTTCTCGTTCTGAATATTTTGGAGAAGTAATTAAACTAAGCAGAATTAATGGGACTGGGGAAAATATATGCAGTGCTTCAACCTTATCTGGAGTAATTTCCAAGGTATGCTCGCTGTGTAAATAAACAGTTGGGTTTTGTACTTATTTGGGAATTTTACTATTTAGCGACTAATAAGCTCACTTGCTCCAAATTTTCCAAACCTACCCATTATGAAACATCCACCTGCTAAAACTGTAAGATTTGAATGTAGAAGTTCCGAACCTGTTCGTTGGTACAAAGATGGAGTACTATTAATCCCAAACACTGGGAGAGTAAAACAACATAAACCATGGGAAATTTTGATTTCAAATACAATTCAAAGTGATAGCGGATTTTATCAATGTGAAAGTGGGTCTAGGATTGGGACAGGCTTTTTAATTGTGGAACCAACAAATAATCAACCCGATCCACCCATTAACCTCCGTTGTTATACCCAATCTTCCAAATCAATACTCGTCCAATGGGAAAATCCAAATTCACAAAGTCGAATTCAAGCCTATAGTATCCATTACACGACCGCTGGTGGAAAAGAGAATACCCGTGTTACAAATAATTCAACTTTTTTAGTTGATAATCTTTTTCCCAATACAAATTATTCGATTTATGTAACTTCTTACACAACTGGTAAGTGCAATATTGTTATATATATTATAATAATGCATGGCTTAATAAGTTTTGTGACTTATAGCAGGAGCATCAGGCCCATCTACGATTGCTAAATGTTCTACATTTGAAGATTATCCCATTACTGGGCCAGAAGTGAACCAAAATCCCCAGCTTCAAGTTGGCCCAACCCAACTTAGCCTTCGTTGGGAACCCTTGAGTCCCACGCAGGCAAGAGGAATTATCCAAGAGTACAAATTACAATGGAGAAAAGAAAGGAGTTCAACTTTTAGTCATATTATTTACCTTTACGGAGATGTAACTGAAACCGTAATTACAGGTAAATACTTGATTGATGAGTTGTGTTTATGGCGTGAAAAAAAGAAAGTATAATCTAATGATTTGTTGATTTATTAGGACTTGAACCATGTACTTCCTATTCCTTTCGAATTTCTCCAGCAAATTCGCTTGGCTTTTCCCCTATGGAAGAGTCATTCCAATGGACATCCCTAAACACAAAATGTACAAATTTAACATTTGCTCCACCACCCCTTACCCCTCAACTACAAGACATATATAACTCTAGTTCCTTTAGAATAGAATGGACTAACCCTAGTATGAATAGAAGTATTCAGGGTTACAAAATTTTCCTTGCTCACGAAGTACCAGGCTCATCCGGGGTTTATCTCCACATGTCCCCAATCATTGTGTATGATCCTGCCATTACCTCTTATACGTTTACAAATTTAGGTAAGGGTTTCATTTTCCTTAATTACAAGTTAAAACATAGAGAACAATACTAATAACTCTTATGATATTCTAGTACCCCTGACTCGGTACCAATTACGGATATCGTACTTCGGTGAAGACTGGGAGTCTGATTTAAGTGCAAAAATAGTCATAGAAACTAGTGAGACGACTACTGCTCACGAAGTACTTCTTCCTGTAACTGAAATTCAAGCTAGTTCGAGTCCTTCTGCTGTTTATTTAAATTGGACAGCCCCATCTCCTCGCATTTTTCCAGAAGTATATTTAGTCAAGTACAATTTAGTAGGCTCAGATGAATTCTTCGTAGATAAGAGGTAAGTGAACTAAACTATATTCAAAATATACAAGTACTAAGTTATTTGAATGCTTTTTTATTACAGCGAGGAGTTACATTATACTGTAGATCGTTTATTACCCTTTAGAAGATATGAGTTTAGCATAGGTTATGAGTTAAGGGGAAAAGAAGGACCTTATTCGGAAAAGGTTGAAATTAAAACGTTGGAAGGAGCACCAGGCCCACCCTCCCTTTTGGATTATCAAGTTTTAAGTAATACTTCCGTTCGTATTCGATGGAATCCTCCAATTCCAAGTAGTGGTCCAATTAAATCGTACAAAATCAGCTCAGCGAATGATAGCCAATGTGAGTGCAATGAACAGGACCTTTAAGAGAAGGAGTGTAGATAAGAGTATGAATAATTTTTATTTTACGTTTCCAGTTTCAGCTTTCCGTGAATTCCTCACAAATGAGACTTCAATTATATTACAACTACATCCTGGTCAAAAGGTTTGGGTGAGGATAGCAGCGGAAACTGAAGCTGGTGGAGTTGGCCCTCAATCCGAAGCCATAAAAGTTGAAATATTTAGACCTAACATTAGTACTACCACTCCGGGACCACCCGTTACAACTTCAGAATCCTTGGAAGATAAGGATAAGAAACAACGAATTAATACAATTGGTATAATCATTGGAATAGTTCTTGCACTCGTATGCATTGTTATTTGTGTTGTAATTCTTGCTTGTCATAATCGAGTATTTACATATATAATAACACATTGCCGGAGGAGGTCAAGAAGAGGTAAGTTCTTAATTTTGAATTGGTTCTGCTGGAATGAATAAATTTATAACTTTTCGATGTTAATAGATAATCGAGCACAAGGAACAGGAAAAGATACGGTTGACAGTGGACCTGGAATGGTAGAAATGAGGATTCTAACAAGCCAAGAAATTCTTGATACAAAAGTATGTTTTCGTTTTGAATTGCTACTGAATGGATATTCGATTATAAAATTGTGCTTTTATCTTGTAGGGTGGTCATCCCAATGGCACAGTAGTATCTTTAAGTAATTGCGATGGATTGAGTGCAAATGATCCGTTACTACTAAGAAGACCTGATGTGCCTGACCCTATAGAGTAGTAAGATCAAAATTCGTTTAATCAAGTATTAGGAGAAGTAAAACAATTTTTATTATTATTATTGTAATATTTTGCAGGTGTCCCAATAGTAGCTAAAAGATTAATTTTTTACTCGTTTCCTTAGGTAAGTTCAAAGTTTAAGTATGTCAATTTCAGTGTCCTTTTTCTAATTTCGTGTTTTCTTTTACAGACAGCTGAAATATGGAGTATTTATATTGTTACTTAATACGGGTATAATATTATTATTAGATTTAGTTAGGAAATTAATTTACTATAACAGACAAAAGAAACAAGGTACAGGAAGGTTATTTTTAAAATATCTGTACCTGAATAATGAACTCACTTCATTTAAGAAAAAACAAAAAAAAATTGATTCCCTGACCTGTGCCTTTCTCAAGTACAAATTAACTCAAAAACCAAAAAATACAAATGAAGATAACCAGAAGAAACAAAGTATAAATTTTATGTTCCGTTAACTATATAACTTCTACAATACACTACAATAGATCCAGATTTCTTTATTATTATTATTATTGTTGTTATTCAATGCAAACATATCTTCCCTATGCAGAAATAGTTGTGTGTATCTCAATCTTAGAAAAGAAAGAAAAAATTCAAAAGCAGCTTCTCTAATTTTGTTAAATTCCTAAAATCCTACCTCAAATCTCAAAAAACAGAACAGTAGATTACTTTGTTTTTAAAAAAAAATGAGCAGTACTCAGGGAATTCCTTAATTACAAAAAAATTCAGCTTTAATGAATGAAAAATGGTATTGTAAGACTCCATTTTTGTTTAAAAAGAAAACAAACAAACAAAACAAAAACAACCTATTACAAAAGTACAAAATAAATTAATAATAATAATAACTACTAATTTTTTTTACAACTCAACAAAAATTGAACTGTGTGTTTTTATTTTGTGTTAAACATGTAAATTGTGATTTGAGTATATTTTCATGTTGGGATGCAAAAACAAATTTTGATTGATTACAAAAAGGCAGTGTGTATGTATAATTTGTTTTTGGTCGGCAGTTGAAATAGTTAAAGTTAAAATTAATTAAAATTAAGCTTAATTTTTTTTAGCTTCTCTCTAGCCTTAAATTAGCCTAGCACCAATCTAAACTGTGTAAAGTTAATTCGAGATCCTGTGGCAAAACAAAAATGTCAAACAAAATATGAGGTCGATGGATTTTGTAAATTGTAATTACAAATTACAATTGCATTAATATATATAAAAAGAAACAATTATTAAAGTTAAACATAAAGAAATGACTAGTACAAAGTAGTATTTTTAGAAAGTTCACTTTCTCCTCAGTTTTCATATCTGAATTTCCTCAAGGTTTTAAGTAGTTGTAGTAAAATAATATAAAAAAAAATACTGAAAACGTAAAAAATAGGGATTTGTTTTTAGTTGGTTCTTGAAGGGCAGTTTTATATTAGAGTTTTTCTTTGATTTATGTGACTTCAAGTTTAAGCCCAGTTAATTGTGATGGAACACAATTACCACAGTAGCCTCCACATTTGGCAGTTACACGTACATTATCCTGAAAATGAAATATTTTTGGCAATAGTTAGCTTGGTTTCGCCGAATCGATATGATCATTTCAATATTATGCCTTGAGTACCTGTGACCGATTAATCCAAACTGATGCCTTATGTCCATTACTAATCCATAAAGTTGAAGGGGCCACTGATAGGCCTGTCCCATCTAAATTAATACTGAAACGTCCTTGTGGACAATTGGCACTACTATAACAATCTCCACTCTGACCAAATCCAATCTCACTCCTTCCGGTTACTTGAGTTATAAATGAGAAATCTTCGGCTAAAATGCAAGAAGAAAGCAAGTTAAAGAAAGTTTTATATGATTCTGCATGCTTCATTGTTTTCATAATAATAAACAACTTACTATCAACACGTAAATTTGTAACATTTAATCTTAATTTATGAAATATAGTATATCCAGATCTACGATCTGAATCTTCAACGCATTCACATGTATCCAACCTCTCACCAGCCCTTGGACATGTTTCTGGACGAATTAGTCTCTTGGAATATACTTCTGAATAATTTTCATCAGGTAGATTTAAATATTCCTTTGGAATTCTACCAGAGCTCATATCCTTACAATAAATTGTAAGATTCTTTCCTCCTACAAATAAAGTATAATTCCCATCTCGATCTATTCCAGTAGCTCGGAGCTCTGTACATGATGTTGGAATACCTATGTATAAGGTAAAATATGGAGAAAGTAGAGAAAGTTTAATATGCTTATGAAATCGAAATCTCATACATTGTTTGACTGGACACTTTCTCCTCCTCAGAGGTTTATGATCTCTAGGACAGAAATGTCCACCAACTCTTTGTTCACTTGATTTACGAGCACAAAATACTCTTCTTTTCTGTTTTGTTTGTTTTCCACAACGATCTGGACAAATAGTCCATGGTTCTTTTCTCCAACCAAATTGTGAATTACAATCTGAATCAAAACAATATTGATATTCTTTGGGTTTTTCTATATTTTCACATGCAGAGGGTAAAGGATCTGGATCAATCCAACCTAATTTATTAACTTTATGACAAGTAACAGTCCGTTGTTGGATTCCATATCCACAAGGAATTGAACACTACATTTAAAAAAATTTAAATTAGAAAGCTTTGTGGTGAAAGCCATACTATTTCTGCATCAAGGGTGAAAATTTGCATACCTCAGACCAATGACTAGCAACCCATTGATATGGGCAAGGAAATCTTTTACATGCATTTTCTTCCTTTGGTTTTGGTATATGAATACAAAATGTATCGCCAACAGGTTCATTGGGATATAATTTCGTGGTCGAAATTTTAATACATTCTACTTTACGCTTTTTTACTCCTTTTCCACATTTTTTCGAACACTGGAAAAGAAAGTTCAAGGTTTCGATTTATATAGCCATAATTTTGTTGCTATTCTCTCCTCACCTCACTCCAATTACCAAAATTCCAACGATATCTAATTTTAAGCTCTGGGACAGAAATTTCATTTGTTTCTTCTGAACATGGGTCTTCATTACAAGGTTGGCTAGTTTTTGGTTTTGTTTTAATATCGCATGAATAATCTGGTAAGTTTTTCCCATGTAAATCTCTACAAACTATACGACGTTCTTGGATTCCACCTCCGCATTCTGCAGTACAATCTCTCCATGAACCAAGTTGCCATACTGGACAAGGGTCTGGATTACAGGATGTGGAATAGGGTGGCCTTTCATCCGAATCGCAGGAATAACTTAATGTACCATTTTCAAACTGACAAACTACTTGTCGGAGTTTTCTTCCACCTCCACATAGTTGAGAACACTTACTCCAAGGACCAAGCCTCCATGTACTGTTTGAACCGAAACCACGATTTGTTCTTCCAGAACGAGCAGATCCAGGAGCTGCAATACCGGAACAGTTTCCATATCGGCAAGGTCTTAGTTTGGCTGGAACTTCTCTAGGACATTTAATATCTGGAGCAGGTTGGCTTCCAGGATCTGCAAGGCAACGAACTACTCTTCTCTCAGTGCAAGAAGGAGGTTTACAGGAACTATTATCCCATTCTCCAGTCCACCAGAAAAATGAATTTTGAAATTGCTCTTCGCATTCTTCATAATGAGAAGGTTTAGTTCCACGGCACAAGTAATCTTCAACTACTGGATGAAATCTACTCATTGAAATACATGTTACTCTTCGTTCTTTTATACGTTTGTTCCGACTGTAATCATTGAAACACTGAAAATAAAAGTATACAACATTTCAAGCAGCCTGTGCAATTTATTTGGCTTTAGTTTTCTTACTTCTGTCCAGGGATCGACTTTCCATCCATACTGCCCAGCAGTATTTAAAGACTGAATCAAAGCACTTGTTTGTGGAGAATCTAGGGAATTATCTGCATGTGAATACTTTTCTCTACTATCAAAAGGACATTGGCCCATATTACATTCCTTCCGATTGTCTGGTTTTAATAAATTATTTAATTCACATAAAGTATCATTCCTTCGTGCATGACCAGTTTCATCAATACAATAAACGCGTCGTGTCATTTGACCATGTCCACAAGAAGTGGAGCATCCAGTCCACTCATCTACTTCCCATTTGACACACGGTGGCATTTCACATGGTCTTTCTGAAATTGGTTGTGGTTCTTTATAGCAGAAATCTCGCGGAAGAATTGCTCCACCTTGATGATTTTGATAACAAGCGTAAAGAGCTCTAGTCACTCCAGCACCACAAGTTGTTGAACACTGAGATATTAGAGAATGTTTATTGAATAACTTTCTCCTTGTAAAAAGAAAGTTAATGGAAATGATGCTTATACTTACAGGACTAAACTGATCAATTTTCCAATGTCCACACGGAGAATTGTTTGGACAATTTTTTGTTGTAACTGGATCTCCCAATTGTAAACAGTACCTTGTGTCTACTTGATTACTAAAAGAATCCACGCATTCCACTGCTCTTGTCATTGTTCCATCTCCACCACATCTAGCCGAACATGTTGACCATGCTGAATATCTCCAATTCGGTACATTACATGTTTCTGTACAACTCTCTGTATCCTCTGGCCTTGTAACTGGATCACACATTGAGTCCGAAACTTGAGAATATGTTGTATTAGAAAATAATTGCACACAACGAACAATTAAATTTTTCTTTCCAGTTCCACAAGTTACAGAACAAGGAGAACTATCTATTACTTTCCAAACTAAATGACAATCTTCATTACATGGAACAAGCGTAGGCGTCGGTGGCTCATCCTCAACTTTCCTTTGACAATATCTTTCTTCTACTTCCTGATTCCTATACTTTTCAACACAAATAATTTCACGATATCTCGTTCCATAGCATAGTTGAGTACATTTTGTCCAACGATCTGATGCTTTCCATTCATAGGAATAGGATGGTGTTTGAGATTGTTGTGAAGATTCTGGATGAAGTGAAATCGTATACTGGTAGTGAATATCCGGTGCAAGTAGTTTTCCAACAGATAAAACTTGAATCAATAAGTCGGATTTCAATGGTTTTGTAGAAGAATTGATACGCTCAACAATTGAGTCTGATCCAGAATATTCTATACTGGTTCCGGCAACATGGAC
Organism: Xenylla mediterranea; assembly: GCA_034700645.1. Taxonomy (NCBI): domain Eukaryota; kingdom Metazoa; phylum Arthropoda; class Collembola; order Poduromorpha; family Hypogastruridae; genus Xenylla; species Xenylla mediterranea. Next base: position 1,817 of record JAQGCY010000856.1, on the reverse strand, counting down.
AATTTTACGAAACATTGAAACTATAAAATGTCCATTTAAAATATATTCTTGTGTTCCTGAGTCCATTATTGCTGCAACCATTTTGAAAGTTCCAATTTAAAGCAAAAAATCTAATGTTATGCTCATTTATTTACCCAAATAGTTGTCATCTCTGGCCGAATTATTGAATCCTCTTTGTCTAACATCTATACTGGATGCACCGGCCGGAATTGTAAAGACGGAACTGTAACCATATTTGGACTCATTATAAGACCCAGATTGTGTCCGACAAGTAACGTTATTTCCTCCGCAAATTCCACATCTATCCAGAACCTTATCAGAATGTAAACTTCGATCACATCCAGCCGGAAGGCATTTCCCATTTACACAGATATCAAATGTATCCGGCCCACAAAGCGTTCCATCCACAACTTTCTCTTTGAGGAGATAGTAAGCACTCGAACCAAGAACTCTACAAAATAGCTTACATCTGTCCTTTGGGCTAACTAAAAGTTTATATTCAATTATATTTCCAATGGTTATGTAAATTTAAAGTCAATATATGCTCATACTTCCGGTATATTTTGGAACCCATTGTACATCTTTAGGTAATCCTTGGATATTAAAATTGTCTTGGTTAAACTCCGCACATTGTTCTCCACGGAAATCTTTATGGTCTCCTGAGCACTCATGTGTATTACAGGATTCGTATTGTACTCTTGGTCCTACACAATATCTGCACAAAGAAAGTTTTATTACTAGAAGCGTTAGAAATGAAAGTTTAATAGAGCATTTCGACTTACTTTCCACCATTTGATGGTAATGGATTATCACATTCACGTATAGAACGCCTTACACCGCCACCACAAGGCCTGGAGCATTGACCAAATCTGGAAAAGTGTTACAACAATAACAATTATCATATTATGTAGCGTTAATTGTTTTTTTGTCCATAAAAACTTACGCTTGCCATTGACCCCATCCTCCATGAACTTCTCTTAATTTCTCCAAATCCCTTGGAACACATTCTCCACGTTGACACCATTTATCCATAGAACAAGGAGTTCCATCAGCCCATGGCATATGTTGAGTACGGCATCCTTCTTCCTCGCTTCCAGATTCTCCAGTGGTACACCAAAGACGTCGGCATACTGGCTATTGGGAGTAAAATTTTAACATTTTCAGGCTGGTGAAAGTTGTGAAAATTATGCAATTTCAAAATTATAGTACCATACCATGTATGAACAAAGCTGACTTGTTGGCCCAAAGACAAGTTGGCATTGCCGATTTTCCGAAAAGATTTCTCCAGGTTGTGGTCTTCCATGTCGTGCAATTCGTGATCCAGTAGGATTGTTTGTTTCCTCTGTTTCTAACATATTTGATTGTGGTGCATCTTCCAAGCAAGAACCATGTCCAGCACTGCAAGTTGTGAAGTGTAATATAGCATTTTACTCTAAATTCAATTCAATTAAATTATTTAACTAACTCTAGGAATTCTGTGAGATAATGTCTGGAACATCTTGACCAAGCCCATGGATAAGTATTGTGATCCAACATTCGAGACATTACGTAGTGACTCTGATGAGGTATTAAGCTATTCGTCCTCTCTGCACTACCGGCTGGAGGTATAAATGGTTGACATTTGGTATCATCATCGTGGGGCATATTTAACCTGTAATTTTTAATCGTGATTATGAATAATTGAAGTTATCTAGAGCAAAATGAAAATCTATTTATAATACTTACACATGCCCTAACTCGTGTGCTATTGTAAATGCAGCAGATAAACCATTATCTTGCACAATTGCACAAGATGCATAATGATCGCACATTGTCCC